>JANHFX010011436.1:21229-33697 GCA_027560015.1 Chloroceryle amazona
GAAGGAAGTTTGTCGTGATGAAAACCCTCAGGGGTGGGGTTCAGCAGCAGCTTTGATTATTGCTACAAGCTTGTAACTCTCATCTCTTACCAAGGGATCTCAGCTCATCTGTGAGCAGCAACTGCTAACAGTGAAAGCCGTGCTTCTGATTATTACAGACCTTGCACGAGCTACAGTTACAAACAGGGAAGAGGTGATTGGAAGCAGAAGTATCTAAATGAATAAGGAACTGGAAATTTCAAATCAAAGTACACAGATTCATAACCAGACATGATTTAAAGTATACTGTAAATTGTTCAAAGGTACGATTATTAAACCACCTACTGGAGCAGAGGCTGAGTACTACACTCTTACCATCTAAGAGCAGTGTTCAGCCACTTTCAGCAAGATAATGAGTAAGGATGAAAGCTATAACTCCTCATCAGAAAGTACACTGGTATAGCTCAAAAGCAGCTTGAAAGTTTCCTTGCTAGACTTGGTCTCCAGTTATGAAAGTGTGGGAATAAGTAACTGTCTTCCTGAATTAGAATTCGTAACAGAGTTAGACAGTAAGTGACAGAGCTGGACCAACAGCTATTAAACGTTACACCTGTGATGTTTCCTTAAGATTTGTCTGCTACTTGTAAAACAAGATAGCATAGTATCTCTTAAGCAAAAAGCCTGGTCAGAAATTACTTGACTGCTTCATGATCTCAGCTTCGTGAAAAAAACACTGGGCAAAGCATACTGTAAGTCAAGGCTCAATGAACATACCTTTCTACTCTCTCCGAGGACAGACACCGTTCCTGGCCAGAATTTCCTGCAAGAAACCCAACAGTCTATTGAGAGAGAAGAGTCTTAAGCCATTTTTCACCTTATGTTCCTCGAGGAGATACAACAGCTCTTTCTACAGAGTCAACTATGTCTAGCACAAATGCCTGGAAAACAGAGCCTCTCTCTGGTTCTGCAGCAATGCCAAACTTCTTTTCCCTCCCCTTCTTCCCCCCGCCATCCCCTTTTGAAAGAGGGAAGTTTTTATTCACATTCTCAATGAACTAATGAGCTTGAAGATACCTTGAGATGCATTTTCATAGAAGAAAACACTTTAGACAATAGGGGGGTTTAGTTGCTTTATGTGATTACATGGCACAATCTCTAAGTCCTGCTTTACTGTTGCATACTCACGCTTGCACTCCAAGAAAACTTAGAAGAGCCATGTCAGTTTGTTTGTTTAGACGTAAAACACATTCCCAGTAAATATCTTCCTCACGTTCATTGTCTAAGGCATACAACATAAACAGAGGTGGGTAGAGTCGTGGCAGTAATACAGGGAGCAGCAAGCCAAAACTGGTTACCACATACCTATAAAAAAAACCCAGAACAAAACCCAAAAACAAAACAGACAACACAGGGGGATGGTTGGAGGAGGAAGACATTTTCAAAATCTAATTATCCACAAATAAATTGAATGAAAAATAATTAGAACAAATCTTTCCTTTAGTATGAGCCTATTCTATGAGGGATAATAATAAAGTACGTACAAATCCATCCAATAGTATCTCTGCTAAGAAAGCCTGAGCAGGATTTTTTCTTTTCAGTAAACCTACGGGTGAGTTTGGGGCAGAGGGGTGGTTATTGTGCAGGTTTTTTTGTGGTTTATGTGGCTTAAACAGAACACTGCCTTTCTTCCTCATATAATGTTAAAGATGAATACTGTACTGTAGTTCAAGTTTCAGCTGTATCTTCGTGCTAATCATTTAGCCCTTATTCTGAGCCACTCTGCTGACAGCTGAGCTTTACCTTCAAAGCACAAGCTAGAAAATAGGCTAAACCCCACCAATTTACCTGGCCCAGCTCCACACTCTCCCACTCCAGACTGCATAAAGTCAGCAGCTGCTTAGCATCAAGCTGTAACCTAACAGGGAAAGCAGAACTCAAGGCGCCTGCTAACACCACCTGCACTCTCTCAGAAGGCTCTCTACTGATCCCTCTTCCTTGTTTTGACCACAACTGAGCCTGCTGTGGACAGGGTAAGGATGGACCCAAGGGTGTGCTCCAGGTGACCAGCTATTTGTGATGCAGTGTATGTTCATGACCTGCATTACGCTCAGTGCACGCATCTCAAATAGCCTGCTTATTTCCCCAAGATAAAACACATGCTTATCTTTCTTCCCCTACTTGAGAAAAATCTGTGACCAGAAATAAGAGTAAGCCTTCATTAGGTCTTTTTGTTTATTTGTTTTTGGTTCTCCCCCCACCCCATATGTACCCTGGTTCAGGAGATTCTGATCTTGAGTCAGATTTTCCACTGCAAAATGATCGCCTCCCTTTTGGCTCTGTTGCCAGAAATGGAATTGTGCTGCCCTCTTCCGGAAGATCAGGAAACAAGAACCTAAATGGCAATACACAGACATCATGATTTCATTCCAAGATCTTTCTGCAGATCGCAGCATTAGAAGGCAAGATTGGAGAGAAGAACAAGTCAGCTAAAATAACACATAGGACTAAGGCAGCATAGCTAACAGATGTACAGCACCATCTACCTGGAAGACAAGAAGGCCAACCCCTCCAACGCCAAAGTTACCTTTCCCACCTTGAAATCACCTCCCCCCAGACAAGGCTTCTCTTAAAAATTTGGAGTATTTTTGCTATCAGATTGTCAGGACCCAGTTAAAGCTGTACCTGTTCTCCAGAGTCTAAGCAAGCACTTCACAGGAACACTGCTCATCTGCGTTGGTAAGAACTTAAATGAAATACACTGTGAGTCCCTGTCCTCACTGTTCTTCTGTGCCTTTCGAAGACTGTCTTTTCAGAACAGGGATATCCAGAAACACTAAACTGGAAATCCACATTCATGACAGGCTTCTTATGGCCACGTTGTGAAGTACAACGTAGGGAGTAATACCCTGTGGCGAAGATTTTAGTTTTTCTCTTTTGACAGAATATTCAAGACTCCTCAAAAAGGTTAAAGAAATAAAAGCAACACCCAAAACAGAGCGAAGATGCTGGCACCCTTGGACTGCATAAATACCAGACAATCTCAGTACACAAGACAGCTTTGATAAATTCAGCAGTAGTTTGATTTGAACATTAAAGTCTCATTACCTAACCAACTGGAAGATGCGTTTGAGGTAGGACTTGATCTCTCTTACAGCCTCCTGCAGTAATCGTCGATTAGCTCCTACTCCAACGTAGGTCATTCTGTACACAGCTACCAGTGTTTCTACCAGCTTGCCCAGGGGATGGAGAGGAGTATCACAAGCCTGAGGTGAAAGATACTGAGTCAGCCAGTCAGATAGGTCAGTAACAGACAAGGAAAAGAAGAAAGGATTTTTTTGGTCAGAGACCCAACAATGGGCTTTAAAAAAAAATAAATTTACAAGTAGATCAAAAAATGAGCTGTATTTAATAAATTGCCGTTTGGATTCTAAAATTTATGTATTGGTTGTATGCAGCTCAGGGGAGTCAAGACAGTAGAAGAATGTGTGCTACTGCTTGGACTAGTCATCTGTCATCTGTCCAATACGATTAAAGTTTACATACAACAATTTGCAAGAGTATTTCAAGATGCTTTGCTGGGATCCAAGGTACAAGAATTACACCAGTAAGTGAGCAGAGGCTGACCTGAAGGCAGAATCCATTAGGTATACAACGAGTTTAGTCTCAGCTGGGGATTTTAACTCAAGCTCAGAAGTCATGAGCAAAAATGAATAAATAAAACATGTACAAGAGTACAAATACAGAAGGAATTAAGGAAAGCTACTACAAAGCGAGTGTGACATCATGCCTTACCAGCAAGCCACGTGAACATTTATCAATACCTTTATCAAATATTTTTTTATATTTTCGTATTTTTCCAGGGTGAAGGCACCAATGTGTTGTGGAATGAACTCCAAACTTTCCAGTGTCTGAGTATGTGAGCGGCTCAATAATTCCAGGCTGCAGTTATAAAAAGGACAAAGACATTGTACAGAATATATGAGCCATACAGTAGGAAAAACCCTGAAGCTAAGAACTGAACTAATTCCAAACGTCAGGTTGTCCCCTAAAGGGCTCAGAGTGCAAAGCATTACAAATTCTGATTTTGTTTAGAGTTTGTTGTTGTTTACACTGAACTCTGCTAGAGTTTCTAGTCTCGAGTAGAGTGTGATTCCAGTTTATTTCTCAATACTCTGTCTTGCTGACTATGTTCTCTAGGAACCAACCTGTCTTTGTGTTGCCGTCGGTTTGTGGTCAAGGCCACTGCAATGTTGTCCCAAGCCTTCCACCTGTCCCCCTGCCCTGGGCTCTCACAACCAAGCTGGTTCCAGCATTCTTCAAACACTGCCTTCCATTTCTCATCGGGAGGCACAGCCAGGACCCCAAGTTTCCGCCTTAAGAAAAATGACCAGTTAGACTGTCAAAATCAAACAGTTGCGAAACAACTTACTCATCTACAATAACCATCTATGGCTAACGTCCATCCTACGCTATTTTACCAAAAGCTGATACACTTAACACTCTGCTGCAAGCCAAGATTATCACTAAGATTAAACCTAGAACCTACTATTAATAGTGTTGACTTTCAACACCTTTTAAAAGGAACTTAGAATTTATAGTTAATTTTTTTCCCCCTTGCTAACATACATTAATTAATGTAACAAAGTTACAAGATTAGAATATTTTTAATGCCCATAGGTGAGAGCAACTATGAACCTTATTACATTAGACAGTCTTCATCTTTCTTGCCTTCCAGGAAATGGTTTGTTTAAACACGAAACAAGACTGGTTTGATTTTTCTGATTTCCAGGAAAAGACACTTGACTTGGTTTACCTTCCCCACCCATAGTCATGCAGGAGGCTCAGGACGCATTCAGGTAACAAGATGTGGTACAGGTACGGCCCAAACACCTCACTATGCTGGAAGCCACCAATAGCATAGCTACCCAGCTAAAATCCAACAACGGCTTCAGGGTTTCTGCCCCTAAAGTAGTGTCTATGTAAGACGTCACATGCCATGGTAGGTAGGGGTGTTCTGGTAGAGACTAAACCCAGCTCAGGCATCTTTTCACTGACAGCCAATGCTCAAGGATCCTACAGCCAAAAGAAAACCAAGAACTGCTGTTCTCCCCATATATATATACATATGTATAGATATCTCAGACATAGAATGAAATTTAGGGCTTTGAAATGCTTTTGTAAAGCAAATAACTCTTAACCCTGACAGCATTTATATCTTAATTGTCAGAAGTGGCCAGACCTTTCTCTAATATTTTCTCCACCAAGTTTGACACAACTACCAGCCAACACTGGTACTTCCCCATGCTTCCAGTTTCAAGACGCAGAAAAAGTAGGCTCTAAGGCTTTTCACAAATTATATCATAAGATTTTCAATGTCAAGAGAGCCTGAAAAGGGTCGAGGAAACCCTTATTTCACAAGCTATCTTCACAAATATGTACATACATTTATTCATAGACTCCCTACTGGGGTAAAAAGCAGGCAGCTGCTAAGGCTGCACGTGTTCAGTTCAGCAGGGAGTCCTGCTTAACTTTGCATCCTCTTGTAGGTGTCAGCACTGTCAAAAGGAATTACCAGTGAATGCTTCAGAAAGCATTGCTGTAAAGTAATTGAGGTAAAAGCATGAGAGTTCTGTTTCCCACCTTAATCAGAAATTTGAGAGTACACCCCTGAAATACTGAATCCTGTAGAACTACTGCTATTACAATCCAGTGTCTAGTGCTACCAGATACTGAATTTTCACCAACAACTCTAAATTTATTTAAATTTCTTCTACTCAGAGATCTCAGTTGTGACTTAAAACAAATGTATTCCACCCCACCCCGATAACTAAGCAAGTTGACCTAATGCCTCTGGTATAGATAGGGTTATAGGGACACTTTCAAAATTAGCATTTTAACACCGTGGCCCAGATATCTTGCAGTTTAGTGCAATTTTCTACTCTTTTCTTATGCCATTACTTGGAAGAGTTGTAGTAGCCAGCTAACTCTGTCCGATGTATCCCCACTGGCATTATTAATGACATACTAATTAATTCACCAAGGGAGCAATCTGGAAAAGGTGGAGAGGTCTGTGATTGACTTAGACTAAGTTACAGTTAAGTGATTTCACCAGTACCTGAAAAGTCCTCAGCAGCTCTGAACTAACAGCTCTAGCAGTCAGTTCAGATATAAAGAAATTGAGATGTCTATGTGACAGCAGCAGCACATCAGGTATCCTGCAACTGCATGCTGTTACCTGCATGTTCAAGTAGTAATTAAAACAGGAAGAGCTATGAAGAAGATTTTTGTTTCCTAAGCATGAGGGAAAAGGAATGAAAAAAAGAAAAACTGTTTTCTAAGATCTCACTTCTACTTTGGAAAAGATACTTTAGGCTGGCCTCTGACAAAAAAGGTAGTAGTTACGTTCCAAAGCATTGCTGAACCATAGAAGAAATTTCTAGAGTCACCACTCACAATGCTTTAGGTTTGTCCTTCTCGTTCTCGTACAAGCTAGGCTTGAAGTAGGTTCCTGTGATTTTTATCCCAGATCCCCACTCTCCACTGAAGAGACCTTCGATATAATCTCCGTTTGGCAAGGTCAGCATTCCCTTAAGAGAAGATTATAACAAAATTTAACTGAAATTCATCAGGAAGCAAGCTACCAGGAAAAGACTCTTTTTTTCAGATGGTAACAGTTTACAAGTGACAACTGTAATACCAACCTTTCCACTCAGAGTCCAGTTATCTGAAAATTCCCCCTCGTAGACTGTATCATCCTCAGAGAGCAAAATCCCGATCCCCTACAAAGAGAAGCAAGAAGAACACCAAGTAGTAATTTTAGATCTGCAGTCTGGCCCTCTGTTAAAGATACACTGAAAAAAACTGTCACCAATTCTTAGCAAATAATAGTTTTTTTAAAAAGCAGTTCCTGAAGCAGTCCCAGGTAAAACACAGCAGGGATTATAAAGAGTTTAAAAAGCCAGCACAACAAAAAGTCAGAACAGAAAGTTTACACAGCCCAACATACACACTCATCTACCCCAGAAAGCTACCTCAGAGGAAAAGTCACTACAGCACAGAATCAGTGTTCAACTCACCATCATTTTGTTGGTGCTGAAGGTTCCTTCATAATACAGTCCAAACTGAGTAACCACAACACCGTTGCCCTGGCAAAGGTCATCTTGCCACATTCCCATATACTTTTCTCCTCTGAAAATAATGCAGTAGGGAGAACACTGTCTAAGCAGCACATTTATAACCTTTCTTGGGCTTCACGGGGATATTTGACCATTACAGAAACCAGTAGAAGAGAGTCACACAGCACACACTATCAGTATAGTTTCACTAGCTTCAAGGAAATAGACTCTCTCTGATAGACATAAACTATAATGAACTTCCTTTCACAATTCGTATTACAAATTGGCCACATTCAAGCAAACAGTTCCTGATGATCCGGCCCAATGCTGAAGCTCAATTAAGCCCAATTCTAATCCAAACGAACTTGAGCAATAGCTACAGTGCATAAGAAACAGAGAAACTTCTTAACTGATCTGGATCAGCTTTACCTAAGGTTTAAGCTGCACAGAAGGAGGAATCTTTGGCTTCATCAGGCATCTACCTGATGTATTTAACATTTACTTGGAAAAGATACAAGAAACTTATTTTAAGCATTGTTTTTGCCAAAGGTTTTGATGTCTTTACCTAAACTCAGAAGACCAAAATTGAGGCGACAGTAAATGAAAGAAACCAAGCTGTTCTACTTGGGCAACAGGAGACAGACCTACAAAGTCATACGTGACATACTGAAAATACTAGATTGTAAAACTTCTAAGGAAGCTGATAACTTAGTAGGAAGTTTCTGGATAATAGCCTAACAAAGGTCATGCCTTTAAAAAACAAAATTAGAAAATTGAAGACAGCTCACAAGTAAACACCATACTAAAAGTATGTGGTGACACCTTAATGCTAGGGTGTAAGAATGAAGAATGTCTGCCACTAAGACTAGATGCAAAACTGACAGGAAATACCTAGAGATCAAACAAAAGGTCTGTTTAAGAAAAATATCCATGTACGCACTCCCACACACCCCCCTCCACCTCTAGACATTTCCCTAGTGTGCTCTTTAACTGGGTTTTCAGTTCAGTTAAACCAGACCCCAGTTTTCTTGGGCTCTCAACAAAAGGTCACTTTTCAGGAAAAAATGGCATTCAAGTGGAGACTTTAAAAAGCAGACTATACCGATCTGCGTTCAGACAGTACTCATTTCGTGCAGTTCTGTTTGAGACCATCATAGCGCTAATCTGTCCTGAGAGAAAGCATCTTCCCTCTGCTGCATTGACACAAAAAGGGAAAACCTGAGCACGAGCTGAAATTTAGCTAGCCCTGTATATCCAGCCTCTGCAACCCAGTTGTACAGGCCTAAGGTGCTCCTCACGTGACATCTGTAAAGCCTTCAGCACTTGCACAAGATACCTACCTCACGTGCTCGCTTTCAGGCAGTAGGAAAGTAAGGCAGAAAAACACAAAGCAAAATAATGCTCCCCATTTACTCCAGAAGCAGCACCAAAAAGCAGTCTCTAGGACCACATTCCTTAGATTACCAACCCAGAAAGCCCAGCATGAAGGAAAAGAGACATGCACTACTACTGCTACTAACAGCTCAAATCCCTTCCTACTTTTTGCAGTGGCATCATACCAGTGGTTTAAGGATTTGTGAAACTGAAACATTACCTTGTGATATCATCAAAAACTCCATAACCACTCTTCTTATCTGTTGTCCACTGTCCAATGAACATACTGGGAGAGGAAGAGGTGAGCTTCCCACTGCGCAGCAGACCGTGACCATGACGCATGTTATCCTGAAAACACCCTTCATACACCTCACCAGTAGCATAGCTAGAATGAAGAAGAGTAAAAGTCCTGTATGATACTTTCCTGTTAGGGATTTTTGGTTGTTTTTGTTTTGAGTTGGTTGGTGTTTTAGTTTTTTCCCCTCTGAAGAGATCAAGTTTCTCTTTTTCCTTCTAGGAATTACATTACAGCCACACTAATCGGGAACTACAGTTTAAGTACATCTGGGATAAAAGTGAGCCTTAAGAATAAGTCTTTTGATGCTTTGTTGTTTTAAAGCCGCTCTCTCCCCAGTGAGCAAGCTCATTAGAGGTTTTATTTATCTCTCAAAAAAAGAATCCTCTATTATTGAAAGGTGGTAGCAACGGTAGGATAGAAACTAGCAACACAACCTTGTACAAGTAGTAAGCACTGAGCAATACACCAGCAGCAAAGCAGAAAAGCAGCCAAGCCAACTATAATCACAAGTCTGCAACGTAACAAGAAAGCTATGCACAAGGCCTTGATAAGCGCTGTGCCACAACACCAGCCTTACTCTCCCTTCTGCAATGACACCAAGACGAGTGCTACACGTTACCTGTAGACTCCATGCCCACACATTTTGCCTTCCTTCCAGTATCCCACGTAATGGTCATCCTTATTCAAGGCTTTGTTTGGCACTCTGTATTCACCGTACCTGTCAACGCACGGAAAAGGAACACAGCAGCTATAATGCTTAACACACTTGATTAAGACTGGGAGCAAACAGCTATCGCAGATCTAGCCTAAAATCAGAACACTATCATTTTTAGCGCATCTTCAACTGCAGCAGTTACAGGTGAATTTTTTCAAAGAGAAAGCAGGAATTCCAACGTCACTAGGTCAGTTTAGGCTCTACTGCTTCTCTTTGGCATCTTCTATGTATTCACTTCTCTACCACACTGCAGCATTTTTCTCAGCTTTCTAAAGACCACAAATCTTCTCCCATCCTAGGACTGCTTTTACTTTTGTTGTCTTTTGCAGGTCTTGATAATTTGAGCACACCTTTATTCCAGAGAAATATGACAACATATTGCTACAGAGAATATTTAAAAATAAACAAAACAACACACCACCACAAAAATCTTGGCTTCCAATTATACTCAGTGTCACAGAGTTCACAATTTTAGTATGCCTGAAGAGAGTGAAACACACAACTTTATTGATTTTAATCTTCTGAAGAGATTAAAACCCAGTTATGAAGGTTCTCCTGAGAGCCTGTCTACCCCAGCAAGGCATTACTTTTGTTAGATGTTGAGACTACAGCATGCATGCTGGAACATATATATGTATATATATATAGTCCTAGCAATTACAGCCAAATACCAATCCACTTATTTTGGGGAGAGGGGGGGACTTATTTGCAGTATTTCCATCTCCAAGTCTAAAATCAGCAGATAGTTACACTTGCTGTTAGTTCACAAATGACCCAAGCTCTAACCTGCTTTTACAGCTTGACATTGTACCAGTACCTAAGGTGCATTTTGAAAAGCTGTCTGCAGTCAGACCGCATTTCAATTTCTCCTCCCAACCCAATACTGTGAAAATAGATCTTGAAGCCAACAGGACTCCCCATATATTTTTATCATTTATTTTTAGCCTAGTACAGACATATCTACTTGCAAGATTCATATCAAAATGCCTTTAGAAAGAAGTTGCCGCTTTAGCCTCAACAGCGCCCTAAGCAGATTCTTAGCAATGAAATCCACAGATCAATTCAAATCTGTTTAATATATCATTAAGTTACTTTCCAGTGGTCCTACTTGTTTCACTAGATAACGTCTAGAATTTCCATTCATCCTGTTTCCAAGCTCCTCTGTGCTAGTTATCTTCACCAGGATCACATACTTCCATTAGTTTTGTTTTCATCACCAAAACCCCGCAGTCTCAATTCAAGATTTTGTTGTCCCCTTCCTGATTATTAAACCATTGCTCTACCAAAATGTGCGAGGAAAACATTAGAGAAGATGCATCACTACATTGTATGAAAGGCACTTTCTAAAAGGGTAGAAAAAAAGCAATACCAGCACTTTTGAAAGGACACTGCAACACGAAACGTTAATTACCTCCACAGCTAAAGACTGACAGCAGACTTTTCAGTTGGCTTCCTCTGCTTAGACGTTTACACCCACCCACCCTTTCTCCTTGGCAGTTTTACTCTTTCCTCCATCCTACAGCTCATTACCCCAATTAGTTTCAGTGTTTATAAAAGAGCGACTTTTTAATCATGCAGTTGCAGACCCTGTTGTAAAGCAAACTGGCACACCTCTGGATAAACGACAGGTTATCTATGTATCAACATACAGATCTATCTCGATAACATACAGAACCCCGAGTCAGAAAGATTCACTGCAGAACAGTTATTGAAAGGGGTTTGTTATCTCCTGTAACAAAAGGCATCTCTTTCCCTCTGGCTCCACAAGTAGCGAGATCTTACCCATCCTCCAGCCCCGTCCGGAAAGTTCCAGAGTACATTCTTCCATCTGCCCACTTCAAGATCCCTCTGGAACAAATTCAAGGCCATACATGTGTATAAAATCATCGGTTCACTTTGCACTTCCCAAATAAATTCTGTGAGCAAATCAACTTATTGGTACAGCAACTACCTCATTTTGTTGTCAACTGTTATGTTCAAATGCTTTTACCTGCCATGGGGTTTTCCCGAGAGCCATCTCCCATCATAAACAGCGTCCTTAAATCGGGGGTCCTTATAGAAGGTGTATTTGGCACTGCGAGAGATAGGGGGCTCCTGCCTTGGCACATTCCCACCAGCTCCATATAGAACTAAGTCAGAAGTCCCTTTAAGGGCCTGGTCCACTGCTTGGCTTATTGCCCTCAGCCACTTGGTCTGCAATAGAAAGCGTTCCATCACAGAATTTAGCTACATCTGTCCTTGAATTGACTCTTACCTTTAAAGCAACCACAGTAATCTCCCTTGCACTCCTCAGTACAGTGGTGTAAACTGGAACACTGCTACAGTCAAGCAGAACGTACAGACAACTGCATAGCACGCCGTAGGGAGACTTCATTCTTGGTGAGTATTTAGGCAATACTTTTCCCTACTTGGTTTCACAGTAGGAGGGAAAAACTCATCACTGAAGCCATGCGCTATTTTAAACATGCCTACCTTTTCCTGTGGCGTTGAAGAAACAAGAACAAGCTGCTCTTCTGGTGTTGTAATCTTCAATCCATTCCTGCAGGGTGGGGGGAGACGGGGGACAAAGAAGGGTAGGGGCTATTTTAATCTAGGGAAATTCTATCCTGAAAAAGGCAAGGTTTCTTAGAGATGAATATTGCATCTTCCCTCCCCCACCACACCTGGCATTCACTTCAATACTGTTTGCGGTGAAAACAAGCAGCAGGAGAGACTACTCACTTCCCGCTTGAAAACCTTCTCTCATATTTATACAACTTTTTTTTTAAGACATAGGAAAAACCACTAAGCTTTCTGAAACAAGAAAGCAGGGTAGACATGATTGCATCCAGCCTATTCTGCTTCTAGTTTACAACAGTCAGTTTGTCATAGTTAGAGGGGCCGGGACCAGTTTATCGTTATGTGGATAGGAGCAAAACTGTGTATTCTATACTCTCTATGTCATTGCTCACAGGCTGCTAACAAGTCATCAGTAGCAGTTGCCCAGG
>JANHFX010011436.1:33797-54852 GCA_027560015.1 Chloroceryle amazona
TTTGTACCGTTGCATTTCTCTTGTTTTGTATTTCTGACTTGAGTCCCTCGTTGTTTTGCTTTTCAAACCATTACACAGTTACAAAATGCTCATCATCCCTCCCAAGGTACCTGGCTATTTCAGCATCACAGGCAAGAATACTCACACGTTACCAGTTTCTTCTGAAAGGCCTTCTACCCAGAGTGTGGACAAGGGAAAAATATGGTGCGTTGAGAACTGCAGGCAAGGAGAAGAAAGGAAGCTTCTGTAGGTCCTGATCCATTACTGCTACCCCATGCTTTTTCTGAGTTTTTTTTTCTTTGAGGACTGGGGAAAGATGAGCATTGCAGGCCCCTTTTATGCCCCTTGCTCAAAGAAATAGCCTATGGACACCACGCCAGCCACACAGCAACAGCAGTTTCAAACTTTTTTTTAAAAGTACATAGTTTAAAACTTATTTGTGAACATAAAAACAAAGAAACAAACAAAAAACACCCACACAAAAAAAACCACCCCAAGCAAGAAAACAACAACAAAAACCCCTCAAGTGTTCAAGCAGCACTGCAGTGAATGGTGCAAAAACCCATCTTCACTACATGAAGAACACCATCTTGTTTCTGGATACAAGCTGGCTTACCTGAGCATGTACCAGAGCATCGTTGAAGAGGATGAACCAGTTCACAGAGAATCTTCCAGCATGCTGCAGGGACAGCCCTCGATTGCTGCTCTCACAGATTAAACGACGCTCTGGCTTCCTCAAAGAATCCTACAGGTTGGGTTAAACAAAATTACAGAAGCTCGCTTCTCACTGATTGTGACTTAAGGTTGGTGTGGTTTGTCTCTCATAGTAAAGGCCCAATGTTTCTGAAGTTAGAGCACTACAACACCAGAGATTATAAAAGTGAGAAGCACAACTGGGACAGCAGGGTCAGTAATAGACACAGGGTATAACACCAAGAGCAAGAGATTCAAGCTGCTAATGCACTGACAATTGTCATCGTACCGTCATTTTCCCAGGAAAGGTCTTCCAGAAGCTAAGTGTGTATTCTGCTTCTTTCCTCTTCCTGCTAAGATGGACAGCAAGGCTCTCATAACAAGAGCTAGAATCCTGTAGCTTCTGGTACTCTGGAGATGCCTGTAGGACACAAAGTAGGACAGGCCTGAGAGCATTTCTGGACACCTGTACCAGAGACACTAACCGAGCTGCAACGCAACTCCTCATTTTATTAAATCAGCACCAGACGCACGGCCTTTGGCCTGGTTAATAAGAGTAACAGTGGTGGCTAAGTTATCTTCTTGGTCACAGTTCTGTGTGTCACATGAATGTCCAGAGGAGAATGATTACTCTACAATTACATGATCCACCTTCTTGCAGCTTAACAGGCTGTAGCAGTAACATGCTAAATTACTATATTGGGATAAACATACAAGTAATTATTGTTCCTGTTTAGTCATCTTTTGCTTCAAAAGAATGTAGTTGTATACATCTAGATGGGTAGTAAAAGACTACCTAATAGAGAAGTAGTATTTTCAGTGGAGTATTACAGTCAAGGATAGCTGCAGTGATGATGCCAGATGGAACTGAAAAGCAACAGGCAAACATCAAGATAATACATTTGCAGCTAAGCACTCAGGCACACAAACAGCTTCTGGCAGGGTAACAAGTTTCTACCTGTCATGCAATCTGTGCAGGTGTGGGGTAAGATCGTACAAAGAAATGTGCATGATCTGCCCTGCAGCAAACCAAATCTGAGGTAGCTTCTCTCAGGACTAAGCTATTTCTAACTACCTGACATTTGCTTCACACAGTTACTTCTGTACCATAAGTTTCACATGTATATTTATTCAGATATAGAAAACAGAAGGCAGCTTACCACTTCAAAACATGTGGCAAGCTTTAGCAAAGTTCTAGCGTAATTATGTAGTCGTCCAAACGGCATGAAAAACAGAGCATTCAAAACTTCCATTAGCTGGAGGTTTTCCTCCTTCTTCTCAGACAGTTTCTGTAACAGCTCCTGGTTTTTACTCAAGAAGTCT
The DNA here is from genome assembly GCA_027560015.1 of Chloroceryle amazona. Classification (NCBI taxonomy): domain Eukaryota; kingdom Metazoa; phylum Chordata; class Aves; order Coraciiformes; family Cerylidae; genus Chloroceryle; species Chloroceryle amazona. The sequence continues at coordinate 35,814 of JANHFX010011436.1, forward strand.
CTAAATGATGGGACCATTGAGGAACAGAGGGAGAAGAGAAGATAAAAAGGACAGCAAGATGTCAGTGATGTGTTACATAAATGAGCTCAGAATGCCCCTTTCTGGAATATCATAAACCAATAAAATTATAAATGCAAATGCATGCTGCTTATTAATCTATTCCCAGTTTAGTGCAAGGAAGTACAGCAACACAGACACGTAACTCTATCAACTGCAACACAGGACTTATTTTTTTTCCCCCTTAACACTTCTACACTCACATGCTGTCATTAAACTGCTTGAAGAGAGTTGACTATGTTGGCCCACTTGGAGAGTACCTGATTGCCTTTTTCCCCCTCTAACACTGGACCAGTAGAAGAGCTAATGTGTGGAATGACTTCCCCATTACTGGGAGCATACCAGTTTCTAACACTTGATTCATCCAAGAAGGCCTGAAAGAATCTTAACTTCGCTTCAGTGCACTTCCCTAAATATATCCAAATAATTGCTTCCCCACCCTTGCTGTTTAAGGCAACTGACCAGTTTTTCCCCTAACTAGAAAAATTACATCCTACCTCAAAGAAAGGCAGGAAATCTGTTCAATCCTCAGTCTGATTTCCAAGAGGGAGAACTAATCTAGTTTAGAGAAGAAGAGGGAAATGATTCTGAAGACAACGCATTAGCAGACAAAACCAGGATTTCTTCATTAAAATGAAAACAAACCTACTTTTCCCTCTCCTTCACCATATCTGTGTGCACACTTGCTGTCACATGACACATCTGCATTGTCACATCCACCTGGGAAGCATTTAAACCAAAAGCTGCGAGAATCAGGTGAGGCTGAGAAAGCAGGCCAAGGACAGCAAAACACATCAGCGAATTGCACAGCAGGGTCCCTAAGAATTCTTGGTATGATAATTAGTAAGATGCCATTTCACACATCAAAATAGCGTACCTTATCTAGGTCTGATGCTGATATTTAAGAACTCTCTTGTTCAACAAGTCTTAGGAATAAAGTATTCTTTAGAGAGAAGACAATATTTCTTAATTTTAAATTTAACCACCTGGACAGCTTGCATTTTAAGTACTTTAAGATCCTCGCATGGAGGTCTCAGTAGAAAAATGTCAAATAACAGATTTGTAAAACTGAGCATAGCTCATCTACTCTTTCAGAGGACAGGCTCAAAAACCTGCCAACAGTGAAGACTTCTATTGAAGCAATCACTCCTTTAACACTGGGCCTATTTCTAATGCATTCATATTGTGAAATATCCATAAAGAGAGGCTGACATTGTTAACCACCGACTTCAGACAGTATCCCTCAGGAAGGAGGGAATTCATCACTATCAGCAAAGATATTCTTGACTTCACTTTGCATGTAACAGGACAAAACTTCTCTGTGAAGTTTCTGAACCTGAAAAAGTGTTACACACCTAATGAGACCTGGTTGCAGCAGAAGCAGCTGTGACACCTGACAGTGACAACTGATATGATGAATTCAGGACAAGTAATTTCAGCATTCAGAACTTTTCAGTACTAAATTATAAATCAGCTAATACTTCAACTACGATCTCCAGTAAGTCACTCTAAAAATCCTGACCAACGCAGAAAGATTCTCAGTATCTCTCTGCAGTGAGATTTTGTATTTAGTCTGTGGCAAAGACTAAATAAGAATTCTTTGCATTACGTACCCTGGGGTTTCCAAGAACTTCCAATACTATCATTTGTGCTACATTCAAAGAGCTGAATAAACAGCTGTTTTTAGCTACTCCCCGAGTACCAAACTTGCAAAGGAAAGAAAGCTAGCAACCCCTTGGATGAGTTAAAAAATACCCTCATTGCAACAACTTTCACAGCACTCAAGTGAAAGATACCGCATCATTACTTTATTTCCTAGACAAATAAAATAACCCCAAAACACTGAATGAGGAAAAAAGCTTTATCACCTGTAAACTTCAAATGTACCAAAACGTAAGGCCTAAAGGTACAATTCCTTCCTCTCACTTCAGAGCATCTATGCATTGAATAGAGTAGAGCAACCTTGAGAGGCTCTCTTCATCTGATGCAAAAGGAGTAAGCGTACTCAAGTAAGCCGAGAGCAAGTCTCTACATGCTCACTACTACACACATATACACACAGTTCTTTAAAGTACAGCTCTTTTCTAGTTGGTTACAAGCTCCAGAAAATGGTAAAGGTTTTCTTACATTGCTGGCTTTGCAAGGAGCGTAAATCCTCCCATTACGATGAAGTTTGTTACTGAGGTACAATACCTAAAATAGGGAAGAGAAAAAAGCTTCATTTACAAACTGAGAATATCCCTAGAAATTGCAAGGGCTGCTATTTCCAACAGCTTACCAGTGACTTCTGTAGTATCTTTTACTATACAAGTAATCTAATTACTTGAGAAAATATTAAACAGTGAAACACTCAGCGTTACAGAACACTTAGTATTCAGTCTCCACACAGAGGAGAAAACATGCATTACTATTCCGCTTTTCTGTTGCCATCAGCACAATGCAGAGGGCTTACTTTGCAAATAAAACTTTTTTTTTATTCTCTCATATTTGGGCACATACAGAATAGGCCACCTGCTTCAACTTCTAACTGGATGGAAATTTCAAGACAGAAAGTGCTCTTTTCCTGCTATTCATCATTCTAACTTTCACTTCTCCCCACCAGAAAAGTTTTAAAAACCTCCTGTCTTTGTCTGAGGGAAAAAGTGACAGCTTAGACCAATTAACAGGTAATAATTACACTGCCTGATGGATCCTTGGAAGATGCTCAAGGCACTGTGGTAAAGAGCATGCATAGGGTCTGATGCCATACACAGGAAAACATGTAAAGCACTAGAAAGCAAAGAGGAGAACAGAAGAGGTGCAGAAGAAGAAATTGAGAAACTTCTGAGTAATGAGAACCAATTCCATAAATCCAGGCTACACAAAAAACTGAAGTCATAGATAAAGAAAGGGAGAAACCACATTTACAAACGTGAACAACCCATTTGATAGAGAAGACCACTTCTTTTAGGGTGACATGGCTTTACTTATCACTGACCCAGTAAAAGTAGTAACTTTTGTGCTTGCACTTTTTTCTAACACAACTATCTGCACATTCAAAACACTACCAGATAACAAATGAGGTTGATGACCTTGGAATTTTTTTCCCTTACTGATTTTCAGATGTCTGCTAACCGAGACTACATACAGAGAGGACATTTTTAGACTCTCCCTCTGTCAGGCCAACATTTTTTCACAAAAGCCTGGAGGTATTATGAGACTTCTGCTATGTTTGGATGAAATTATCCAGCAACCACAAAAGTTATTGAGAAGACAAAGAGCAAAGAGCATGTCTGCACAGACTTCCTCTCCCAAAAGCATTAAGCTAATAAAAATAATACCAGAGTAACTCAGACTTAATTCTGAGCACTTAAAGCAGCTCGGTCTTTTGGGTGAAAGGTACAATGCTGGGCTATTTAGCGGTACCAAAGAATTCTTCTGGGAGACAAATTGTTGGTTACTAACTACTGAAAAGGCATTTTGTAACCACAATACACCCCCAAAGGCAGCTTTGCTTAATAGCCTAACCATGGTAACTCTATTGCATTATATTACAAGATCCATGCTATTTTTAAGTAACAAACATGTCACTTTTTGCATGTATATACACAGCAACCAAAGAAGAGTTTGTATGGAGAGTTTTACATTAGGGAAGCTGAAGCTGTCCAGTGTGATCTGCTGGCCAAGGTTTTGAAATATATAACTCACTATAAAATGAATTCGTTTGTATAAAACTCTGTACATCTGAAATTGCAAGAATACATTTTGCACAACAGTTACTTATCTAGCTTTCTTTATAGCCTGTTCTCTCCTAATGCAGGGCTTGTTGTGGTCAGTAGGTGACTCCTGCAGAGACTCAAAGTGAGAGAGAATTGGATACTTGCTCAGTGTAACTATCCAGAAAGATACTGGAATGCTTCAGGATGGCCAAGCTCCTGGCTTCTTTTACTCCATGAAGAAAGCTACTTAAAGAAGCTCCATGTTGACCAATAAGATAGCACAGCTTGCTGAACCTGCTCGCCATCTCCTGCAACAACTGGATTGTATTTGCACTGCCCAGATTATCTGTAACAGACCAAGAAAGCAATTTAACAATGAAAGAGCAGTGCCATTAATAAAGAGAATTACCACAAGGTGCTGTTTATATATCTGATTTATTGTCAGCTTCACCTCATGGGCACATTATCCAGAATCAGGAATTCAAAAATTATAGACTAAATACAGCTCTAATAATTAGGTTTTCAGGTGAAACAGTAAGGAAAGCACAAATGCTATTAACATAATGCAGATGTCAAATGCAGCTGTATCACACCAGTTCATGCTAGCAAGTGAGAAGAGCAAGATCTTAGCTTTACCTTAAAATATAATTGCTTTTAAAATTTGCATAAATTTGTTCTGGAACATAGGGAAAATAATACAAAAAAAAATAAAAGAAGTTCTTACCTAAACCTAAAAGAGGTCTAAGAACCTGAGATTTGATCTCACTTAGTCTGAAGTAAAACCTTCTCTCAGTAGAGGCCAACTCATGCAGACTGGCAATATATCCCATTACATTTTTGTCCACTAACACCAAGCAGTTGTCACCACCGGCTATCACATTGCTTATGTACCCTATCTGAAAGATGAAGAAAAAGGAAAACACAGCAGCTTTTTGTTTGTTTTTATACTCCAATTTAACAGAATAAAGCATATATTTAGGAGTGCCAAGTGAGAATAGGTGCTATTTACCTACAGTGAGAAGCATCACGTTCAGCACTGGCTTAACACAAGAATGCTAAAAGTTAGAAACATTTATAGTCAAGGCTGTTCACGCCCTGGAACTCAGAGCCTAGAAGACAGGAACTTCGACCATCTTTTAAGGTGACTCATCCAACCATTCCACACTTAAGAGATAGTGATCTCAAGTTCTGTCACTTTTAGAATTGCAATATACTTTATGCTTATATCAACTATAAAGTAGTTAATGTCAAGTATTAAAATGGTTCTACTATTAAATGACCTCATTAAATCAGCTATTTTGCCTATTAATTAGGAAGTGAGCACAGCAAGGCTTTAATATTATGACTGCTCTGAACAATAGTCCTTTCTGGACCCAAAAGATGCCAATTTTTTGAGAAGAGTACTGTTACAGTACCAATAAACGGGACTAGTACTAATAACTAAAATAACAACACAAGTGGTATTAGTGTAGGTACTAGTAGGTAATGCTTCCTGTAATAGTTGGAAGCAAAATTCTTCTCCAAGGTCAGCACAAGTGCCACTGATTCACTGTGGCTCCTCACTAATACTGATTGACATGCAATGTCATGTACTAGTTCAGTGTTTGAGCTCTACTTTTATTTCCTTTGCTACTAAGTAGAGGATTCCTAAGAGCCTACAAGTTACCCTACAAGAGAAGGGAAGGCAATGGGTAGCAGCAATCTCACGGACGGAGGAAAAACAGGGGCAAGGGTGAGGTGGGTGTCTGCACACACATACACCCAGTGCCTAAGTCCCTGTCCCTCCTCGATCCATCTCCAGCTGCTATTCTGCCCGATCTAGGGAAGTAATGAGGAGATCCAGAAGAGCTGAGAGAGTGCTGTTTTCTGCCCTATCTACTTTTGGTCACCTTAAGCTTAGGTTGGTCTGAAATCCTACAAACACCTTGGAGAGGACATGCAGTCAGAGTACATGCTCTCCAGCCTCAGGCCAACTTCAAGGCAGACAGGGGCACCTCTTCTCTCCCCAAAACATGCACACACACATTTTGGTGCCATTGATCAGTTGCCCCCCTTACAGGCATGAGAAAGGGAGAGAAGGAGATGGTGCAGAACTCAGGGGGTCCTTCTGCCCACTCACAAACAAGATGCCCAGGAAATGGAATGGAATAGAGGAGGCAGTGTTCTGGGTCACTTGAGAAACAACAGGAAAATGAAAACAATAGCAGAGAAAAAACAAACATACAAAGATGGGTGAAAAAGAGCGCACAATGTAAGGGGGCACTCCTGCAGCATACACTCATGGAAAGAAACGGACTGGACACACTGGAAACACTTCCATATCTCTCAAACAAAAGGGAAGACCAACAAACAGGCAGGGAAGAAAACAATACTAACAAGGCCTCCTCTCTGCCCTCCAAGAGCTGGGCTCCGATTTGACTCCTAGGAACCAGTTACTTGACACCCATAAAGGTAGTTAAGCAACCAGCACTATGCTATTTCCAAACACCACCAGTATGATTTGCACTAACTTAAAGGAAATACCACTCACCTTACTACAGGACAGCAACAAAAATGGACTCTTAGTACAGGTATTTTCATATAAATCGTTTTCTTTTGTCTCCTGGCCACTGTAATATAATCCAGGTTGGAAGTCTTCCTCATCTGCTATGAAGAGGGAATAATCGCGTCCTGCTGCTGTACTCCAAACACCATCACCACATACCTGAAATTCACCAAGAAACAAACATTAGAAATCATCCCCCAAAGCTGGAAGTACTTAACTCTTCCAGCCATAAAGGCACCTTATACTCCTGCCAAGTACTGCAATAACTGCTAACTTTTCAACTCCAGCATCCCGTAACAAATATATTTCTTCCATGTATACTGGAAAGTGTATTTGTTTCCAGTCTTCTAATGGATGATTTTTTTTTTTTTTGCCTTTAAATTATACATCAGTTTTATTTTCACATCAGGTGAGCTTGATTAAAGTTGGGACACTGTTCTTCCCTGTACATTTATTTGGGAAATCTATAAAGTTGGGAGGCAGTTAACGTGAAGTTGCATAAGGACTAAGCAGGAAAACTCTGAAGCTAGTTTTTTGCTAAGACAAACTCCAGAAAACACCCGAAAGGGTCTGGTCTATTATTTGGTTATTCAGTCAATGTGATTAGAAAGTTCAAAACAGAAAACCCACTGCCAAACCAGCTCTGGAAATACATACACAAAACAACAAATATGGTCATGGTCTAAAGCTAAAAATGCTCAAACCAACTGTTAAGAACAAAGACAGCATTCTGAAGTAGTTACAAATTTTTTTTGCACTGCAACATCATAATTGGAAAAATTAACTATAAGGTAGAAATTAAATTTGGTAGGAAGAATCAACCAGTCACATTTCTCCATTTTAGAAATGCAGTGTGGTCAAAAAAGAATGGAAGTCTGTGTAAAGTATTTCTTAGGTAGATTTTCACAAGCCCATCTAAGGATTGTGTTCACAGTGTAAACCAAAAAATCAACTACATAACACACAGATACATAAACAAGTTCAGTTTTTAGAAATTACTTTATACTCACTTGCATAAGACCCTAATCCAAAAGGAAAATAAAGAAAACAAAGTACCTTTGCAAGCCGAGGGACTGTTGTTGGGGAGTTTGAGTGACCAAGCTGGCCAGAACTATTGCTGCCCCAGGAGTATACCTGTAAGGAAGACAGCTGTTCATCAGAATGACAGATTATCAACCTGGACACATACTGACTTGCTGTAGCGCAAGACATCGAGTGTGCAAGCACACACAAGCGCATAAGATTCATGCATCAAGAAGCACTCTTAATTTCCACTGTCTTCCTGTATTCTCAAATTGTCTTCTCATGTTCAGAAACAGAATTCACCAAACAAAGTCATGGCAATCTTTAAACATAATATTGATGGTAGATGCAGAACTTGGGCAGAAATAGAATTAAAATTCTACACTGCTTCCAAGTTGCCTCCCACAAACAGGAACAAAAGTTTAGAAGCAAAAGAAACAAAAACCTAAAACCCACCAAGCATGACAATTATGCCATAGATAAATGATAAATTACAACAATCACCCATACCTGGGATTTGGCAGTGAGTGCTAAGGAATGATGGCCACCAGCAGAGAGGTGAATCACTTCTTTACCATCTAGGCTTTTCACACATAGTGGCTGAAGCCTGTCAATGCCCAGAACCCAAACATTATCCAGGTATTCTTCACACAAAAATTAATTCCAAATTCCTCCCCGCCGCTTGCCAACAAATTAGAGAAAACAAACACACATGGAGCTTTTGGGCAATAAACCATCTTAGTCAAAGATGTCATGAAGGGCAGAAATTGATGATCTCACCCCAATTTGGACAAAGTCAAAATAACACCAAAGATGCTATTGATTAAAAGGGGGCATGTCATAACCAATTGACATACAGTGACAACACAGTATAAGCCAGTTTCTTGAAAGAACCTAGGTCACCTTAAAAGGACAAGAACACAATGCAAGGCAGTTGACCAAATTTGAGAATTTGGTAAGTTGAATACTCAAAATTTCCTAGTGACCTACTGAATAAAACAAACGAACATTTATTAAAGAACTCTCACCTTGGAAGAACATCACCATGCCCTAGCTGTCCTTCCTTCCCCTTTCCCCAGCTCCATACTTCTGTTCTTAGAGACGGTAAAAGAGCATCAGCCTCACCACTGTAGGTTGGCGTCAGAGCTACAGTCCTCATTTTTGCCCGCCCTACCTTCCGTAAGAGCCTAGGAGAAACTGTAAACAGGGCAAGGAACAGAAAAATGGCTCATCATTTGAGGTAAATCTATCACACTGACTGGGTGCCACACAGTAACAATAGCCTTTTGAGATAACTGATCTACACTTCTTAAAGGCTCTTGATTGAGACCAAAGGCTGACACACAAGATGATGCTACTGGTACACAGAAGTAACGTATGTGCCAAAACTAAACACATCCCAACTATTTTTATCAGCTATTAAAGGATAATGAGCATGTGGGAACTATACTGAAGTAAATGAATCAAAACAAACATATTTAAATGCAGATCGTGCATGCTACTGGTCTTCACTCCTTCCACTGCTTTAAAATCCTAAGATCTAGTTAATAATTCATAAACACCTTTGGTAAATTATCCAATTTGTGTTCAAGAAATATATTTTCAGTTATAAACCTCCACATTACTATAAAACTTTTCCAGTTGGTTTTCCCAACAGGCTTTTTATTTTTTTACCTTGTGACAACAAGCCAGGCAGGGAAAGTCTTCGGCTTCCTCCTTCAGATTCCTCCTCTCTAATATCTACTAAACTGGAACTCTTCTTCCCTTGCATGGATTCCAGTTTGACCTGCTCTTCTCGACTGTCTTTCAAAGCTTCAGGTCCTGGAGAACCACCACCAGACTGAGATCCTGGTTCACTTGAAGATGTGCCATAGAAGTTCATTACTTTCTTCAGAGACAATGCTCCAGCTTCATACGTAGCAGCTACTCTCACTCCAACCGCTGACGCACAAGAGGCCACCAAGCTGTTCAAGGCAGATGTGCTGCTACCTGGAGGACCAGGGATACAAGCACCGAGTTCTTCTTGAGAAGGCTAAAACCAAAGAAAAAATTAAGACTATCACACCAGAGATCACATAACACAGGGTGACAATACATTCACTATTCCAACTGTGTGCTGTATTGAACAAGTCAGTATGTGGAAGCTTTTTATACTCAAGTGTACAGCTGTTCCTCAGAATTACATTTTCTAAGGTAGGACCAAGCATCATTTCTGCACAGTCTGAGCTTTTTCTGTAGCATTTGCCTTCTAGCTCACTTGTAAGAGACTGTGGGTCTGGTTTCTTTTAAATAAATAAAAAACTCAACCCGCAAACAGATTTTTTGCAAACAAATAGAAAAATGTATGTAAATTTAGGCTTATTACAAACTTCTTTTGCCACCAATTAAAGTGCATCGGTGACATGTTGTATTTACACAGGTAAGTTCTCCCTTTGATATGTTAAAAGGAATAAAGTGATTGACTATGAGAGGTTTATCTCAAGACCAATCTGGGCTATCTGTCCCCTTCCTCTACTGTTGTATCCATATAAATGTATTTAATAATCAACAAGTCACTGACTGAAGGCAATTGTTAGTACTAGCATGTGACTACCTATAATAGCAAAGAGCTTACCCACCAAAGAAGAAATAATGCACAAGATAGTATTTGCCAAATAGTTTGAATGCTAAAACAAAGACAGCAAAGTTCCATTTTCCCACCAAATAGATGGTGGGAAATAATATTATTATAAATATTATAGCTCCTTTTATTCCACCATAAGGAAAACAATCTGACTTCCCTCTTTACTGAAAAGTTAGGTTAAAGGAATGAAATTGGTCCTATTTACTTGTACTTCATTCCTATTTCTAAAAGGCATGCCTAGCAATACAGAAAAACAAGCTTGATTTGTGTAGGAGAGCAAAGTTAAAAAAGGGATTTTACTGATGCTGAAACCTTACATCTCATCTCTGCTCTTCACAGGTACAACTGTGTTAAGATTCAGCAAACCAGTTCCAGGCTTGTTTACTCCTGGAACTGTGTGAGGGAAATAGTTCTCTTGAAATATTCCAAGAACAAGTTGAGAAAGAGAGCAGGAAACTGTATTTCAGTCATTGGTGGCAGAAGTTCTCACACAACCCCGAGGGTTCAAAACTATAATACATTTGTGTTAACAAAAAGCAAAAGGGAGGACAACTGTCTGCACATAATGCTCATTTGTCTGCAATGTTTCCCTTAAAAAACATAACTTGCTGAATCACCAGCCTACTGGACAGCTTAGTTTGGTTTTAGAACTAGTTTTTTTTTGTTCTAAAAGAACCAATCAGATATAATAACAAAAACCAACTCTTTATTAGGCACTGTGAAAGAGATCTCCAAGAATCATTGTGAAATTATTTCGTAGTGTAACTATAAAAGAAGAAAAAAGAAACTGATGTCTACACAGCCCTTGAAATAGCAAAAGGAATTTTCAGCCATGAACTTTATCATCAACCATTCAGCAGGTCAGTACTGACAGACTGCACTGAAAGATTCAGGGTTAGTTTTCCAATAGCTTTTGGGTTGGATCTTCTTTCCCCACACCCCAAATAATTTTTCTTTTTTTTTCCAAAAAGGTGAAAAACATAGTATTTTGGCAGGGAGATGGGAGCAAAACATTACTGGTTTGCTATGGCATCAAAACAGTGTTGTGGAACCATTTTCTACATCACACAGTAGTATTTATGTATTTCCCAACCCTGCTTATAAGTTTATGCCCTCACTACATGATTAACATCAGAAGCCTTTTGGTGAATGCTTTAACATTACCTTTACCATCTTTACTTGAAAACTAGATTTTTTTAACTGATTGAGAAATCAGGTTTGTCAGGGAGTCATTCCACATATAGGAAAGCAAGTTTTACCTTAAAGGTAAATCAGACACGTACCAGCTTACTGCCCCACACAAATGGGAAAGCCATGCACCATGTAACAGCTAGAGAACAGGAAATCAGGTTACACAGTTCTGGCCCTGTGGACCATGAAGAGGAGAGACCAAGCACTGTCGAGGCTTCCCACATTAAAGATGTACAATTTTACAAGAGTGGAGGACAAAAAGAATGAAATCCTTCCCCTTAAAAGCTGAGACCCATCATAGACAAGAAACACTTTTAAACTGTAGGAACACCATGGTTACATTAAACTAACAGAAATTTTAATTTGTGAAAAGGGTAACATCACCACATACTCAAAAGGAGTTGTAGTAAATCAAGAGCTAGTTACTAGGTACTAACCTGCTCAGGTTCTGTGCAGATGTTTTTCTCCAGGCTCTCATTTAATGAGTGTTCTGATAAACTGATCAAATACTCTTTTACTTCTTTTTTGTCTGGGAATAGAATATTTCCAGGACTAGAAATCCCACTGCCTTCCTGTCCGTTGTTAATGGAAAGCACACTTGCTCCATCAGATTCTACAGTGACAAGCAGATGTTCCTCCAGTGGTGGTTTCTGACAGTCTTCACTTTGGCTACTCGTTACATTTTTCCTGTCTAGAGTCTCCAATGAGGGACAGAAGACATGGTTTTCTGGTTGGTTATCAGACAGCGCTACACCCAGTGGACAACAGTGACTATCTGAAATGATTACATGATCTTCCTTGTCTGTCATGGTAATGAGGAGTTGACTGCAATGATTGCACCTCTCTGGGATAGGCTTCATTTCCTGCACAGGGAGACATTGTACCAGCGCCAGGCTGTGGTAGGCTCCACAAGCAATCTGGAGCACAACACGGCCTGCCAGGTGTTCTACTTTCTGTGGCTTTGTCACAGGGAAAGTTGTGGTTATGAGACCAAGCTGGCAGCCACTCCCCCAAGCCCATATCTCTCTGCTTAGTGATAGGGCCAGCGTGTGCTCCTCTCCACACGCTAGCTGCAAAATCCTTACTGATAACAGAGGACTGGTTTCAGAATCGGAAATACTGATGGGTTGTGGCTCTGGCACACATGGCTGATTAGCAACTGCACACTGTCCAGCAGAATTGTTCCCCCACATGTACACCACACCACTTTCTGTCACGGCTCCATTATGGAAGCTGCCAGCTGCCACCGTAATGACATGATGCCCAAGCAAAGTATTTTCTAAGACAGGACTACTAGCACACAACTCCTCTGGTCCTGATCTCCAGGGCAGTTTTCCAAAACTGTAGACCTCTCCACCTGGGAGAAAACAGACAAGCAAAGAAAAGCAGGAGTCTAATGAAGTTAAACCAATACAAAACCACGAAGAGATATTCAGATAAACAGCATTTTTAGCTTACTTCAGCCTCAGTGAAACTATAGATACTGATACGTGAAGACAGCTGGCTGCTCTCTGCTACTGCTGTTTAGTTCTACATCTCACACTAACGTTACTCTGCATGCACACACTGCTGAACTATATAATACTCTTCTGCTAAAAATTCTACTATACCCAAGTTAATATTTATAGGTTCTATTTTAAAAACATACACCATATTAAAAGGGCATACAACTGTGACTGAAGGGCATAACAAAGCACAGAGATCTACCATCACCAAACTGTATTGTTTGCCACCCTTCCACAAAACAGTACTGCCCTCTCAGGTGGAAAGTGTGTGGGGGGGTGTTTGTGGGTAGATTTATCTTGCCACTGGTTTGTTGCTGTGCTGCAGTCTCTCCAGAACTTCATTACCTTTAGCTGAAAGGATTGCAGCAATGCCAGTTCAGGTTACTTTGCTAATTCTAAATAAAGCAGAAATGTTCATTTAAAAGATACATTAGTTTTCACAGTGATAGAAAACCAGTAAATCATATCCACTACAAACAGCCTTCATGAGGCAAGAACGCACATGCAAAGAGCCCTTTGAATGATAAAACCGAAACATAACATCTCGGTTCGAGGACATTAAACCTAAACTGTGACATGTTCTAAGAAAATCATGGGAACCCCATAACAACTCCAGTAGGGGAGAGGTGCTTAGAGAAGGCTCACCAGTAACCTGGAATCTTCCCTTCAAAAAACAGAGAAAAATCAAAGCAACTTCCAGATCAGTCTTTACAAGTGTATGCCCTGTACAAGGACCAAGCTATGCAAATACTTAAAAGGAACTGGCATTTAGAAATACTCTGATACACAGTGAACTGCTCACAAAACAGATCTAATGCATCTATTAGCTACATATTTTTCCAGAAGCAAACAAACCAAAGCTCTTACATATCAAGAGAACCTCTTGCTGTAGTCTTTTTTTGAATGAAGAACATCACAAGAAATGTCATTTTGAGTTAACACAGCTCAGACTACATTACCATCTATAAACAAGGAATCTAGAAACACTGCTAAAATTTAAACAAAAAAGAGAACGAGAGAAGACAGCATGCATATAATTCCTATTCTAAAACAGTTTTAAGTAACTTAAGGAAGTACTGGCAAAATTTTAAATTAGCTGTTTAAAAGTTGCGAATGAGACACAAAATGAAAAAAATAAAACTTTACAATAACTCAAGTTTGTTATTACTTCAAATCTTTACAATTAAGATGTTTATTACCTTCTGTTAGAAGTAACCCATGATGTATTCCAAGGGCTGCCTGTAATACAGTCTTTCCACTGAGGCCTGGGAGCCTTTCTGGAGTTACAGAGCAGGAACCAGCCTTCCAAACATAGACCAGGCCTCTCTCTTTGGCTCCTTCTGCCTCTTCTGAGCTACAGAAAGAAAAAAATGGAGGAAATACAGAATCATCTTGAAGTCTTCTGTGGTTTGGGAATGCACAGTTTGCTTTTCACCTACATAGGAAAGGCTTAGTAGTTCAGGAGTTAGTTTTAATTTCAGGAAGTCAAAATAATTAATTTTCAATTTGGTAACCTTGTTTTTCATTTAAATGACATTTAAATTATCTTCTATTTGAAATCATTAGCCTTCTCTTCCATTTGTACTTTACTGCCTGAAAAGCAGCTGATGCTTTTAAAGATAAACATATTCCCAACTGATAATGCCTTTACATTCTATTTGTATATTGATCTGATATCCTTGCTGTGAGCAAGAATTCTGTGGTTGTATGCTGAGGGAGACAGGTGCATCAGTTCTGCCTACATGTAAGCAACTCTGTTTCTACCTGAACAGTGAGGTTTATAATGTGAACTCTTCTAACAAAGGCACAGTTCTGGTTTATTAGGGTTTTTTCATGCTTTATGTCATTGAGCTTTTGCAAATCAAGATTCAATAACATAGTTAGGACATTTACCTTATATAAACCTCAAATTGTACTCAGATTGGCAAAGCACACCAAAGAAAATAACACAATAATATATAGAGCTCTCATCAATATATCGTGCATTAAATTCAGTACAAAAGCTGATATTTAAGCTTTTATCTCTTTAATAACTCTTCCAAGAACAGTGAAAGACTAATCTGGAGATTCACATAGCAGGATTTATAACAGGACAGTAATTATTCATTCACAAAACATCTGACCTCTGTCAAGTATCTCAGTGGAAGAAACAAGGAGCAGAATAATAGTCTGCTGCAGGGCTATTGATTCAGCATCAGAACGCAGAGGTACAGCTAACAGATACAATTTACTGTTCACCAGAGAATGTTACTTTTAAGCTACACCCCCCGCGCCGCCCCACCCAAGTAACAAATTCAACTTGAAATAATTGCTGTTCTAGTAAATTGAGTGTTCCAGACATAACTGAAACAAAAGCTACTCTTCCTCTTCCCTTAGTGTAAGTTACATAAAGAGCACACTGACATCACTTAATTTTTCAGGATGATCACGAGCTGGTACATTTCAGGGAGCCTCTGTGGCTTCACCAAGCTGCTCATTCTCACCTTCTTCCCTGTGAGTCCATCTGTCAGTGGCAGCACTCCATCACCACCAAATCATTCCTCTTTCAAAAGGAACAATATAACGTCCACAAACTGTAAAACATAAAGCCAGCTATTTAATTACAAATAAACCTAAACCCAAAGAAACAAAATACCCCAACTACCCAATCGAAAACACCAGGAAGAAAAGCTTTAGATCTCGTGTTAACAAACACTTCCACAGCATCAGGATGAAGTATTTTGTTCACTCACACTGAGCTGGCAGCCAAAAGCTAAACAGACAGACTTGTCCTACCTACTCATCTCACAATAGGTCTATTTTAAGGACAGACTGAACAAAATCCAACTTAATGGCAGAAATTAACATCAAGCTCTGTATAATTCTCAGCATGCCACTCAAGAAACATCAAATTGATCCATTTTCAGTCTAATGTAAGACAGAACTCTATGCTCAAGCTAAATTTATACAGTAAACAGATTTATATGAGAAGAAAATGATTAAGAGTTTCGTTTATAAATGTATTCCTGAACCAAAGCAGCCATCACCATTAAATGGTACAGTTCTATTAAAGCCTGTGCAGAAATGCAGCAGACCAATTAAGACCAAAACATTTCCTCATGCAAACTGATAGCAGAGTATCTACAAAGATATGATAAGATTATGGAAACCAAGGGAAAAAAAAAAGTGGCTGCTCTATTTATGCTTTTATACTTTCAGTTTTTGAATTTTGCAAGTTCACTCTCACGTGTTTCCATCTTCATTAAGACACCTTTGTACTACTTGTCTTGTAATGAAACAAAGCTACAGTTAATCACTGTTTCTTACAATTTTTCTGGATTTTTAATATTGAAATAAGTGTAATTTTCCTTGATCCACTGCCTTACTAAATGAAGTAACATTCATGTAATCATCTTTACTCAAATAAAGTTTCATACACAAATTCTCTAGACTTCTTGCTTAACTATAGTTGTTGTCTGATACCCACTGTAACAAAATCAGGGAATAATTTTTTTTACTATATATAATACTGGTGTTTTAAGACAATATATCTCCAACAAAAGGTCAAGAACAAGTAGTCCTGAGCTCCTGCATAGAGAAAATAGAAATAAAGTATGGCCAGTCTTGAGCAAAACCCTGTAACTTGCACACAAAAGTTTCCATTCACACTTGGAAACAGTTATTTCAATTATTTATCAACTTGATTACTGTTTGAAACAACACAAATCCCAATACTTTCACTAGACTGCTCTGAACAGTGAAGTACCAAGCAGACCCTTATACACAAACGGCAACAGATCATACCAAACATTATAAACATAATAAACATATATTAGAATAGTATTTTGATAAATCATATACACCTTGCTTGAAAAAAAATTAAAAAATCAGAGCATACTTTTAGGAACAGAAAGACTTTTGTCACCAGAAAGATACTGCTTTCATGACACTTCTGTCTCCCCTTCCTTACCTATAAAAGGCAAGACACAAAACAACAAAAAAACCCACTCGCATCTGTGGATGTTAACTTTTAAAATATTAGCAGAGGAAGTCTCACAATAAAAGGAGCCTGTCATGACATTCTTTAGTAAACAGAGGTGGTAAGGAGACACCAAAGGAAAATGGAAGGCCAATTCTGGAACCTCTAACTGTGACGTATTCTTGCTCAGAGTAAGTACACTGGGGTTGTTTGGGGATTTTTAGCCTACTCAAAAGCACCCAACCCTACAATTCATTTTCTTGAAAATGCTGGCACTTCTCTGTGAAGAGTTCCAGCTTCATGAATTGGATGAAGAGATGGGAGCTTTGACAGAGACATTAAAGTATCACCAACTGTATCATTTACATCATACACAGTTATTTAAGATCAAGGAACTGAGGATTAAAATTATTGACTACTATGGTTTGGGGATTTCCTTTTAAATACATATAATTTTTTTTAAGTGCTTAAAGAGTTTATTTCGTTTTCATGAGCTTCAACTGCAAAAAAAGTTTATGGTAGTTCTCATGAAAACTATGTAACAAAAAAGTAAAAGCCAGGCATTTGATAAGCTGCTTTGCAAGATCACCCTTCAAGACCCAACTGAAAAGTTATTTTTGTAATTAACCAGGATATTAATTAGAAACTAGCAACATGGGTGTACTAGAAATAAAAAGACAGCTACGGTGGTGGTAATACACTCTGCTTTACAAAAGCTCACATTTAAGTTTGTATTACTAAGTACACATATTAGTGCCAACTAGTGCCAAATTATGAAATGGATTTGTGTTACAGACAGATGGTCACTAGCATGACACTGATGTCATACTTTCCACTTACGGAGTAGAATGGCAATTAAAATTCTCCTGAAATCAAACAATATCACCCCATAACAACTGCTATGTCAGGGAATAACCAGGAGCACACATTACTGTGAGACTGCATCCCTCACTGGACATCGATCATTCTTTAATAAGCATCACAGGTATAAAAGTATCCTACATTCAACACTGCCCAAGAACAGCCGGTAGAGCCTTGACTTTCAGAAACACTACAACTCCCATCAGCCTCGGGTGTTTGTTTACCTGCTACAGTTAACAAATACCACAAATAATTCCAAACTTTCAGACGTGTTTACTTACATATTTACAAACACATTTTCAATACATTTTTTGCATCCTATTTAGCAATAATTTACACTATCAAGACTGCAACTTTGTTATACAAAATGATCAGGTTCTGAAGGTTACTTCCAAGCTTCCTAATTCAAGACAGAGCTGACAACGTTAGCCTTAAATTATACACGTACATTATTGCTAACTGTGTTTCACCTGTAATATATTCAAGAAGCCCTTGCTTTGGCTAGCACTGGCTGGGTACAACCACTGCTTTAGCACTGTGTAACTAAGACCTGCTCAGAGCAAAACAAAACAACCTGCTACTAAAAGACAGTAGCAATCTCTTCAGACAAACACTCAAACCTTTTAATGCCAGTTCCAGAGAATGAGGGGTGGCAGCAAACCAGATATAACAGTAAAAGAGTCAGGGGGGTAAAAAACAACAAAGAAAGGGTCTAGTGTCAGCTAAGAGAACACAGCTGAAAACTACCTACTGTAGCATGCAGTTAATAATTTAAAAATTACTAAATTCATAAGAGACTCAAATTTCTGAATATGCCTTCCTCCCCTTTTTATTCTGAAATTTCACCTTCTTAATTTATTTAGCACATGTTCAGGTGCTTCCCCTTCTAATAATGGTTAACACCACAGAAACTGGTAAGTATAGCTAGTTTTCATAAGTTGCTGCACTACAACAGCAGTGATCAACTGCCAGTCCTCCACAAGAGCCCTGGTTGCTCCCCAGCATCTCACCCAAAGATGCGTGCGCTGGAAGGGGAGGTCTGCGGGGATGACAGCATGCTATGTCATCTGTACACGGTACTTAACTGCAGGCACGCTAGGACTATCACTCAACAGCCTCTGGCAGTTGAAGCAGCACACACTCCTGACCAACCAAGGCATGCAAAGATAAAGGACTCTGATACGAAAGTGGAAAGAGATAGAGGTCATACTATTTAAAGTTTAGATTGGGTCTTCTCATCGAAAAGGGAGGAGCCCTGCAGGAACCTCGCAACACCTCTGCTCTACCAGAGCCTCTCGGAGCGCGAGAAGGGCTGGACACCCAGCATCTGCAGTCAGAGCTGTCCTTCGGCCTCTCGCCAGCTGCTCCAGCCCAGTGCCGGGCTAGGAGGAGGCCCGTTCCCTGCCCATCAGCGCAGCGCGGCAGCTGCCGTTCTAGAGCTCAGGTGCGGAAAGCGCAGGGCGCGCGGCGGGCCGGCCCTCGGCGCTCCGGCCAGACGGGTTCCTGCCGCGCTCCCCGCTCCCCTTTGGGGGAGGGCAGCCATCTCCCTCGCTGCTCCTCACCCCCCCACACCCCTAG
>JANHFX010011437.1:0-23795 GCA_027560015.1 Chloroceryle amazona
GGTGTTTGGGTGAGGGAGGGTCGCTGGGGGTGGGAGGAGGGGGGGTGGGGCGGCTGGGTGAGGTATGGGCGGGGGGGGTGGTGGGGGTGGGGGTGGGGGACACGACACGGACGGACTGCACTGAAGTGGTTATTTTCATCCTTGTTAAATAGTGATGATGGAAATAAAAGTGGTTGCATTGCTACCAAATCTCTGACAGCTGACACTGAATCCTGATACTGTGATACTGCCTTTGATAGAGGCAGAGGTGAGAAAACCACTCTAGTTAAAATTAGAGTTGACCTGAACCTTTAAGCCTCTGTAGCTGAAGTCTTTGTAACTTCAGCTGAAGGAAAAAGAGTAACTCTTTTTGGCCAACAAAATGCTCCTGTGTATCATTAAAAGCCTCCCCGAGTAGCTTTTTGAATGCAATTGGCAGTGATAAAAGAGCTTGTAAAGCCTCTCTCTGTGCTAATACCTGTGCACCAGGTAAATTAAGGCTGTGCTACTTTCACAGCAGTTTGGAATATTGCACCTCTGCTGCATTTGAGGGCAGAAAGTAAAATCTCCTTCCTCCCTGGAGACCTCAGTGAGGGCTGCAGGATGCGCAGGTCTGTCACTACCGACTCGTGGGATCTGGAAAGGATGCACATGCCCAGTGACCAACACTACAGTTAAGGTCATGCTCTCAGGCACAGCCTGAAATTTCCCCCTCCCTTGTGATTTGACTACTGCTGCTTCAGCTTCTTCTGCAGATGCGTGCACATCCATTCGCATGTGTCTATGCACGGAGATGTTCCCTCTACACAAGAGTCCTCCTCTGCGTATACTGCCAGTGTATATAGTATATTAGGCTGAGAAACTGCTTGGTGTTGACACACTTCTGTCAGTGTAAGTATTCTAGTAGTAGTACGTGTTATTTTGAGAAGGGAAATTGGCTATACTAATGACTCACATTTGGATATAATTATGCCAGTACCAGGATCTCTATTGCTTTAACTGCTATATTATTCTGGCAGTTTTTTATTGTCAGTATTACCCACTGCAAAGAAAATTTGCTCCCGTTTCCCCAGGGAAGAGCTTCCCTCTAACTAAGTCAGCCCAATGGCTCTGGTAGGTGCCCTTGAAGGCTGGACCTTTGCAGCTGTGGGACCTTACTGTGCAGTCTGGCAGCTGCTGGTGGGTACTGCAGGTACATTCTCCAGGGATCCTGCAATTAATACTCCACTAGAAGGGAATGGTAACAGTGTGCTG
Organism: Chloroceryle amazona; assembly: GCA_027560015.1. NCBI lineage: Eukaryota > Metazoa > Chordata > Aves > Coraciiformes > Cerylidae > Chloroceryle > Chloroceryle amazona. The sequence goes on from JANHFX010011437.1 coordinate 1,234, forward strand.
CTCTTCTGGTCCTGCCCAGGGCTTCGTAGTATTTCACGCTTGTAGGAAGCTATTGTATTTGAAAAAACCCAAACCAAAACCTTCAAGATTGCTCTTGTCCCTTGTCTTCTCCTTCTCTTCCACTTCGGATGTGGCTTTGTGTCATCTGCTGCTGCTGTTGATTATTTGGCATTACAATGGCGCCACTTATTTACATGTTTGGGGGACAATGTACCCAGAAGTTCTTGTACGGAATAAAGTTTTCTAACTGGATGTATTCTGCGCTCACCATAGACCTGAACAAAGAAAACTTGTCCCAAATCCCAAAGTTTTGCATGCTTGCAATCCAAGTCATTTCTAGCTCATAGCTGCCTTCAATCACAATTTTATATGTAAGTAATGGAAATATATTTCACTGGGAAAAGATGCACTGCTTTTGAAAAGGCATGTATATGTATATTTACCCAGGACAGCAGTCAAGTAGTGTTTTTTGTAACTTGTTTGAAGAAGGACGAGTTGACCGTGAGGCCAACAACAGGTGAGCAGGGTTTCTCATATCTATTTATACTCCAGCCTGGGTGCCATTCAGCCCAGAGCCTTGTGATAATTTATTGCTGTGGGCCAGCACTTGCCAGCATAATGAATTCCTGCTGAGCTGGAACAAGCACTTCCGGGCTTGTCTTTGAATCTTGGTGGACTGTGTGATCACTGACAATGCTGCCTTTTTAGAAATTATTTAACTGTTCCATTTCATAATAATTTGAATGTTTTAAACTTACTTTTGAATTTGTAGCTGCCGTTATTCCTCTTGCCTTAGCGAAAAACACTTCACAGCCCAGTGCAAACTGTGACATTTTGGCAGCAAAGTCTGCATGGTTGTTAGTCTCTGATGCTACAGAAGCCAATGCATGTGTGAAGTGTTAATTAGGCTTTATGAAGGCAAAAAAATAATCTCTTTTATGTGCCTGCATGTGTTTGCTTAGCTATAGATCTAATCCTGGCATAGTAAAGCCCAGACAGGGTGGCACATTGCAGGGAAAACCAGCCTGTGAGCTTATAGGGTTGCCACTACCAGCACAGTGAATATGTCCTTTTGGGTTTTTCTTAGAGACAAAATAAGGCAAATAAGCTGCTTGTTTACCCTCATCCCTGCCTCAATATTCTCTCAAATATTTTTAATGCATTAGAGTAAAGGTGGTGAAACTTTACACCGACCTGCACATCCACTGTTTGAAGGGTGGCATTTTTTTCTCTCCTTCAAGTCACTGCTCTTTCATACTAGAAACATTTTTTTAGTCTTCAGACATGGTAATAAACAAATGTGGATGATGTGTGGTCCTCTGGCTGATGCTTTGGAGCACTTCTAAGTGCTTGACTTACAAAACTACATTTAGATATAGCTTGATTATTGGCTCAGTTTTATGCAAATGTAGGAGAAAAAGAAAATTTGAAACCGAAAACTTGTGATAATTGGATCCTTTACTAGCTTTCTTCTTACCTCTTTGCAGGACTGGCTTGTCATCCCCAGATGGGTGGGTGGGAGATGGTCAGCCCCAGCACTGTTGTTTTGTGCTTCTAGAGCATATCAATCTCCTGGGAAGCATCATCCAAAGAATAGAGAAGCTCACATAAGTCCTAGTCTCCTTTTTGCTGCAAAGAGTCTAAATTAAACCTGTCAAAGTAGTCATAAAGTTATTAGTATACTGTTTATTAAAAGAAGTACCTTTCTATTTTTGCTGGTTCTTAAACAACCAAAGAGATTACAACAAGCTTCATCGTGTGTTTGGAGTAGACAGACTGCAGAGCCATTGGCCAGCCAGGGGAAGCTGGGGATGCTCACATCTAAATGCCTATGGCACTCTTTATGATGAGATGTTTCCAGTGATTTTTTTTTTTTTTCCCTAAGGTCCAGTCTAAACCTACCCTTCTCTAGCTTAAAGCCATTGCCTCTCATCCTACCACTACACGCCCTTGTAAACAGGCCCTCTCCAGATTTCCTGTAGGCCCCCTTCAGGTACTGGAAAGCTGGAGCCTTCCCTTCTCCCCAACTCTCTCAGACTGTCCTTGTAGGAGAGGTGTTCCAGCCTTCTGATAATTTTTATGGCCCACCTCTGGACCTGCCCCATCAGGTCCATGTCCTTCCTGTGCTGAGGACTCCAAAGGCGGACAGAGTGCTCCAGGTTAGCTCTCACCAGAGTGGAGCACAGTGGCAGAATCACCTCTCTTAATCTGCTGGCCATGCTTCTTCTGATGCTGCCCAGAATGCAGTTCGCCTTTTGGGCTTCAAGAGCACATTTTTGACTCATGTGCAGATTCTCATCCACCAGAACTCCCAAGTCCTTTTCCACAGAGCGTTAGTTAGAAGAGAGGGTAAGGCTGTAAAATGGAAATAGCCCCACTAGATTAACTTCTTAGGGTCACATTTAAAGTCCAGCAGTTAGTGTATTTGTTGGTTTAGGTTTGACCTGTAACCATCTTAGCCTTTCTACATACCTGTGTGTGTCTGCTGGAATGCCTGGAAAATTTTGTTCATAGCTTTACAGTTACTGCTCTGGAGATTTATGGGTCTTTGTCAGCACCCTTAGGCTTCAGCTTTGGTTCCTTCATGTACTAAACACCCAATTGTTCAGCAGCAGTAATAAATGATGGGCAGCCTATAACATTGAAAGGTTTCAGTTTTGCTTTAATTGCTATATAATCAGCTCATCTGTGCCTCAATGAAAACTTTATTAAAGCAGGAGGGATTCATATGAAGTAAGAAAGACTTATTCCCCCTTTCTCCTTTAAAATACCCATGTTAAAGGGCATAGTCTATACAGTCTATCTTCAGAAATCCTCACAGGGTTACTTATGTAATCATAGAGTTGGATGTTAGTAAAGAAAAATAAAAGAATATGCTGAGGAGAGGTAAGAGGCTGAAATTCAGAATGTGAGTAAAGTGGAGAGAAGTTAGGGGCAGTGGGGACAGTAGAAAATTCTATGCTAGCAGTGGTGGAACAGGATAAATGGAAGGTGGGCATATGTGAGATGAGGGGAAATGGGATCAGAAGGATAATGTGGTCCTGGATCTTGATCACCTTGTCCTGCTGAGTATTTGCTTTCTGTACCTGCACATCTCTTTTTGACATTAACATTTCCATTATTCATCTAAAAAAGGTAGTGGGCAAGAAACACAAACTTGAGACTTTTGCCTCCAGTTTTCAGATGATCCAATATACTGTTGTTTCACAGAATCACAGAACGGTAGGGGTTCAAAGGGACCTCTGGAGATCATGGAGTTCAATTCCCTTGATAAATCAGATTCACTTAGAGCAGATTGCACATGATTGTGTCCAGGGAGGTTTTGAAAGTCTCCAGAGAAGGGGACTCCAACCCCTCTCTGGGAAGCCTGTTCTGGTGCTCCATTACCCTCAGTAAAGAATTTCCTCCTCAGCCTTACGATGGAACTTTGTGTTCCAGTTTTTGCCTGTTGCCCATTTTCCTGTCACTGGGCACCACTGAAAAGATACTGTCCCCTTCCTCTTGACCCTCACCCTTTAGATATTTATAAACCTTAAAAGGATTTATAAAGTGTTTGTAGCGACCTTCATCTTTACCTAAGGACAACATGGAAGTGAGCCCCTAGTCCATACTGCAAGCATTATAAAACCTCCAGCATATTGCCCAGGAAGATCAAAATCTCAGTTTGAGGTTCCTACCTGCAACATGTATCTCTACATGATGTAGTCACAATGGCACTGAGTGTATTTGACGTGGAAAGACAAATGATTTGCTAATCTAGAAGGAGTTCTTTTCAGGAAATATTGGCAGCTCCTTACTGATGAGATGTGACAGTAAGAACAGGTTACTTTTTCTCCATGATGATTTCTTTCCTTCCTGTAGCAAAGTGGATAACTTCTCTGAATATGCATCTTAATGATAAAACTTAAGAAATTATTATGAAATGCCTTGAATGTTAAGAGGAGTGGCAGTGCAAACACAGTAATATGCTGCTTTTATTGACAACTTGCTGAGCATTCTCAACCATATTGATAATATCTGAGGCAGGTCCTTTAAGTCTAATAAAGCAACTGGAGTATGTATAGTGCTTTGGTGTTCTAGATTTCTTCAGATGCTGGGGGTATGAAATGACAAGTCCCTTAAAGTTCTGAGATTTGAGCAGGGTCACTGGAAGCAATGGCAGCTGCCAGCTTGTTAAAGGTCTGAAGATAAATTGCAGCTTGGAGCTTTTATCTGTTTTTTCCACAAGGAAAACTGATACTGCATCACTCTGTGCTCAAGACCCCTGCAATAAGACTCCACTGCAGCAGGTGCCCTCTGATTTTAACCCTTAGGATAAAACCACTAGCCAGTGTTTCAGTTAGCTCTAGTTGTACATAGTAGTTCTACTGAACTGTAAACAAAATTGCCAGATAGCTCAGGCTTAAATCAGAGCAAGGGTGGGGTAGAAGCACAGCTGACCCGTGCTCTGGTCTGCCAGTGCCCAGGCTGGATCTTGTAGAGTAAAAAAGGCATATTTGCTTAATGAAAATGCAATGTAAATGAACTGGTGTACCAGTAAAACACAAAACAAGACAAGCTGGTGCTGGAGTGGGGAAGAAGGAAGCAAATGGACTTTTTATAGCACAGGACACTAGTTAGTGCACTAAGGAAGGAATCAGTAGTATAACATTGGACTAAGATTTAAGATAGTTGCATGCAGAATGTAAGAGAGATAAAACTCATACTTGCATATAAAAACTCTGATTTATTTACATCAGTAAAAAATAGAGTACAGTCTTGTAAAACAGTTGTATTTCATAAATGTTGTATTCATGAAGAATGGAATTTTCCCCAAAACCTGTAATGTAAAAAAATTATTATTTTTTTTTTAAATGGTGAGTCAGACTATATTGTTTGGTTGTATACTATAGGTACTCTTGCATCCTACAGGTACTCTAAATCTTATGCTGGCAACACAAACTGAAGGTATACAGCTTATTTGCAAGAGTCTTGTACATTTACTGAAGATAATCCATTAGTTACACGAATACAAACTTGTAGGTATCTCCCGGAGGACCTCTGTTTCTTGAATACAATGCTCAGTGTGCTGCAGCATCAGAATCCTTCACCAGCTGCAGTCTTTAGGTGGGATTGTGTTTGCAGTGAGCTTCCAGACCATGGCCTTAATCAAAGGTGGGAGAGATGCTGTGGTAGGATGCCAGCTCATGTACCACATCTTCAGGGGAGCCTGGTTTTTGGGGACAGGTGCTTTGTCTGGCTCCATGTCCAGCTTCCACACATGTGAGGAGGCTTCAGCTTGACTGCTGAAATGAAGTGTTGCTCCAAGTACTGCTGTAGTGCTTGCACCACAGAACTTAGTTCTTGGGGGATATAAATAAACAACTTCTCTTATCATTCATCATGGCTGCTAGGAAATTTCAGCATGAAACCATAAAGATTGTAATAGCTGAGCAGAAGCTGTCCTCCCCCTCTGTTATGTTTTCATCTTCAAAGCTACGTTTAGGCATGCAAAGTGCCAGTTTTCTGCTGTCATGTTTCTAGTTTGTTTCTATTCTGGGTGGTTACTGACAGCAGAACAGACAAACCCAGAATGCACACAAAAAATGTAGTTGTATTTTTGTACAGTTAGGAGGGAACTACACTTCTGATGAGGGGGAAGACTGGCCCCCAAGAGTTTGCAATATCTCCCTGGTGTTTTTCCAACTTGATGGGGGATGGTGCATCTGCCTGTGTAATTACAAGGTTACTCTGTTGACATCATCTAGCTGTTCACTACGGGTATGGCTGCTTTGCCATCTCAAGCCCACAAGCCCCTGACAATCCAAAGCATCTATTCACTGTGAGTTACTTCTTTACATTCAAACCTCCACCTTAAACATAACAATTAAGGTTTCTTTGTGTCTGTGGCATAAAATGGCACTGAGCTTATTGAGGGATGGCTGCGATTAAGGCACTAGATTAAAATTCAGGAGTTCAGTATCCAAAGGGGTCACTTGTACAACATAAGATGAGCCTCAGTTCCCCCATCAGGAAGGTGGACATGAAGGGTTAAAAATCCTGTGTGAAGTGCCCAGATACCATCATCATGAAAACTGTAGGAAAAATTTAAAATATTCCTATCAAAACAGGACTGCAAATGTCTTTTTCCAGATTTTCCTCTGTACAGAAGTTGCATATAAAAACACATTAAATTAATTAAAATTACAGTAATTAGAAGTTGCATCTTAATTGTGATAAATTACCTAGGTGAGCAAGATCCAGTAAATTCTGAAGCTGCATTCCAGTGGTTGTTATAAAAGCCTAGGGTTGATCGACTGTAAATAACTTGTGTTTTTATTAGCAAGAATCTGTCTAGACTCTTCAGTGAAATTACAATAAATTTCCTCAAACTCCATAAATCAGAAAGAAAATAAACCTGTTTCAGGAAGAATAGGATTCTCTGTGGTATTCTTTTATGAAAAAGAATTCTTTGTGACTTCTTTTTTGGAAAAAAAAAAAAAAAAGACACATGTCCTTAGGTGCCTCGGGATTTATAATGTTGTTTGATTGGGCTATTACAAAGCTACTCTAATCAGGATCAAGCCTTGTACCCTGGAAACTAGGGGTGATGAGATTATGTGATTATCAAAGGTGATTTAGAAGATCAAAGCCTTTTCAAGGGAATAAGATCCCTAATTTTATTCCTTTAAAGGGGGTTATTTTGTTTTAACTTGTATTTGACCTTTATTCTCTCTCTGCATGCTGCTAAATACCTACTGTAAGGCTGTGGCTTTGCTCAAGACATCAATGTTTTTGCAATAAAACTCAATTGGTTCAGGATTTTATCTTCCCCCGGCACTGTTGTAACAGCCACTTTTTACAAAACTGGTGCTATGAAGCCTCCTGAGTAAATACTATGTCAAATAATGATAATTTCTGCTAGTTTTTGAATTCCTTTATCTAAACATGAAAACAAAGTACTTGGCTACAGTTCCTGCCTTAGACTCACCCAGCAGCAAAACATTTCTTTTACTTGGTGTAGATGTTTGAGTTAAACCATGAAATGGAATCCAAAGGAGAAGCAGCTGGCTGCTGCTCTACTGATCTTTCATCAGGTTGTTGGGGCCAGTTTGGGTTTTTAGATGCAATGCTATCATACTATTTTCCTTGAGAGAAAGAATGAAGCCACATTTTGGAGGCTTGGGTAAGGTTGCTTCCTCCGTCTGAGGCCTCTGGCCTTGCTCTTGCCTTTGCCTTCATGGGTGCATCTGATGTCAGTCTCTCTGCAGCCCCTGGCCGATGATGTAGAGCTCAGGGTGGGAAGCAGATCTTTTGGACTCTCTGATATCAGCAATGTCAGGGCTGCTCCAAGAGTCGCCTGCTTTGCTAGAGCTCTCCTCCATGCTGCAGGAAGAAAGATGCTCAAGTTAAGAGGCTAATGAATCATGACTTTTTTAAACAGCGCTGATTAGCCATGTTAACCCAAGAAGCAGAAATGCTGCACAATATTAGGTCATTCCCTCTCTCCTCCTGTATATATGGTCTTTATATGCAACTTCCAGATTTTATTCTCATGGTGCCAACTGCACTGTCCTGCCTCTTCCCAAAACTCTCTTGGGAAGCAAACCTGTATGTTTAACAGGGCATCAGTGTAAATCTAGGTTCACTTGCAGATAAGAGACAGAATTGAGCAAAAACCTTTGTTCCAGACTCTGCTGGAGGAAAGGTCTTACTGCTGTTATGCATCTGCTCAGCACGGTTACAGTGATTCCTGAGTGCCATCTGATTGTGGGGTGGGTATTCTGGTGGTATAAATCTGCCACTCTGGAGACAGGAGAATGGAGACACAGAAAGTGTAAATGGTGTTCCTGGGGTTGCATGGGCAATCTTTAGGAGAATGGGGACTCTATGAATCAAGATTGATTATAGCAGTGGAGCTAGTCATGAATATCTTGAGTCAGGGGCCTTTGTGGTGAAATGTGCCCTGTGTTGCTGGAACTAATTAAAGTGGTTTAAACTCAACATGGGGAAATATTTCAGAGTTATCTGGGAATCATTACTGTATTGTAAGTACATAAACTGCTAAACTGAAGTAGCTTCCAACTACAGACAAGCTGTTATGTTCCTATTCTGACTGCTAGGACTTTAATGATTTGAACTGCTGAATGAAGAGATTTGTGATACATGACCAGTCATGGAAGTAATCCAGATTCAAATATCCCTCAATTGCAGAAGGTCTTAAGCTACTTGCTTTGAGCTTGATTCAGTTAACTCCTCCATTCTCAAGCCCTCCTTGAACAATATCTTAAAGGCAATAGCATTTAGTCTTCTATCTCTGCTCTACCTCTTGGGAGATTAGCAGTGAAATATTATTTTGTTTAACCATATACACAGAAATCCTATTACAGATTAACAGTATTTCTATGAGCAGAGCAACTGTACCTGTTATGCCTTGATAAGGTGCCAATAACTGCTGATTGCTGTCAAATGGCTTAGAAACCAGCAAAGTTAGCTCAGTCTATCCATCCACAGGCTGTCCAAGAGGGAACCAGCTGTAATGACTTGAGCACTGAAACCCAAATCTCAGAGTCTTGTCCAGGTACCCTAAGACTAAATGTAAAAGCTCTAGCTCCAGCCCTAATTAGGGCTAATGATGTTTTAAGTCCTGGTATTCCTTAGAAAGTCAGGACACATGCTTGGATAAGGAGTGTTTTTTGCCTTCTAGGGGAGCAGCGAGTGTGCAGGAGAGATACAAATCTGCACGCATCACTGACATTTAATGCCTAATTAATTTTATGCCTAATTGCTAGCAATGCTAGCTAGCAAAGTGAGATGGAAGTTTCTGACTTTGTTTTTTCTGTTAAAATGGGGTGGGTGGGAGAGGAGACTCAGCTGCTTCATGAGGAACATGTTGCTTGTACAAACTCCTGCCAGATTATCTTTAGCACCCTTCTTCTCAGCAAATAAATATTTTAATTGGGCCTGCAAAAAGAGGAGGGATATATCCTGGAGTTTGGGAGCATGGGAGAAACTGGCTAACTCACTAATTTTTCAGAATGTTTTACCTATAAAAGTGTGATGCTATTGAAGGTTTGACTCTGTCTCCCCTCCCTCCTATGACTAGTGCTTGAAGCTGCTAATAACACACCAAAACAAAACAAACCAGGAGAGGTAGAGCAAGGAAAGGAAAGAAGGAAAGGAGACTAACAGCTGGGTGAGACTAGCCTGTGAATTTAAGACCAGATGCAAACATGCCCAGCAGTGAGGTAAGGAGCTCTCGGAGCTTTTGCCACGTGCTGATTCCGAAAATGGTCTTTCTCTGTCTGTCAGCACATTTGCTGTGATGTTTGTCTTAGGCCACTGAATGCACGGTCTGTAAAAGTTTACTTCAGGCAGCTTATTTTAAATGTATGAAAACACACAGTAGTGTATCGCATCTTAAAGGCTTGTGGTAATTAATGGGATAAAATTCCCTTTTGCTTGTATCGATAATAAATTGGACTAACTCAGTAGGATTACTTTTGATGTCCATCTGTATAAATGGTAAACTAAATTTGGATCAGGATATATTTTGTTTTTCCAAAACGCTGTATATCCTAACACTAGGGTATATAATTTTTTTTCATGAAAGTGATGATTTTATTCATAGTGGGATTTTTTTTATATTACTGTCTATGCTTTGACAGACTACAATAGAAAAATAATACATCCCACTGAGGCATAAATTAGCTAACAATTTATAACAGACTGTTTTAAAAATCGATCACTAAAACTGCCAGGGTTTTTGTCTTGCAAGGTTTGACATCAAGCCTCTTTTGAAAACATTTATTTCTGCTAGTAGGCACTGGAGTAGACAATGTTGTCTTCACACAGTACATAATAAAAATGCAGCAACAATGTACAGGACTTTTAGGAAGTCTTCAAGTGTCAGAATAATTATGCAATATTAGAACTGGAAATGCAAAAGGTTCGTATTTCCCAGCATTTTTTGTATGTTTTGTTCAGCACATTCCTCTGCGGTCAGTGTGAGAAACTTGGTCCTTATTCTCTTTGGGGAGGGAATGCCTGTACACCTGACTTCAGTATCTACTACTGTCGCTGTACTTGCAACTCCTGTTGTAGGATTGGCCTCGAAATCCCTACTCGTGGGGATGATTCACATGATTTCAGCTGTTCTGTGGTTAGAGTAAAAATATTCCTCACATGAGGAAAGGTTACCTGAGAAAGGTCTTAATCCTCTTGCCTAGCTTAGAGCTTAATGGATTTAAACATCCTAAGATGCTAAGAAACTAGAACACCACCACTTTGCACTTCCAGGCTGTTACACTGATCTTTCAGTATTCTAAAATACCCATTTCTGCTTCCTGGATGGTTTTATGACTGTTGTTTGTATGTTTGTTTGCTTTTACATGGAAGAGAAATTTAAAGCTAAGCCCAGAATTTTTAAAAATGGCAACCAATGGCTACAACCATGGAACTGGCATGGGTGATGCTTTAATTTCTTTAAATTGGCTTTTTTTCAGAGCAATGAATGTCCAGTAGCCATGCAGCGTTTTTCCGCTTTGAAAACTGGTCTTAGGCTGTGGGTCCCTGGCACTTGAAATCAGCACCTAGATCTATAAAGCTTACACAAGAAGGTCAAAATTTCAAACTATAGTTATGTCCAAACAGATCCTTGCTTACATGTTATCTGTCCACCATTATTGCCATCTTATTTGAATTATTCTAACACAGATTTCAGCTGAACAGATTACTGTTTTAGAGGCCGATGTTCACCGGTGGGCATGGTACTCTTCCTCTTAGTCCAAACCTACCTTCTCATGGTTATTTAAAGATGTTTAGAACATGAGGGTTACTTCAGAGCTTTTAAGATTTCATTGTGGATGTCCTTAGCCCCCCCACAAATAAGGGGGGTTCTGGGCCATGAGCCAATGTTGAATTTTCCCTGAGGTGCCAGTCATATGGGTAAGTGTAAGGCTTGAGCAAACCACGGGAAGTTAACTCCTCTCTTTATTCAGACTGGTAATCTACTGAAATCTGGGGCAAGACAATAGAATAGAAATAGAATAGTTCAGTTGGAAGGGACCTACAGTGATCACCTAGTCCAACTATAGTGTTATCTTTGCCCAGTCAGCTGTTCTCCACATGAAGAGGGCACTTTTCTGGGAAATCTCATAATGATGTTAAATTCCCATCAGGAGTTTAGAAAGCTGTTGCAGTGCTACACTTCTGCTTTTTTTGGTCTAAAGTGGAAAGTTTCTTACCTTGCTCGGTTCAGTGTGGGTTCACTGCTAGCTGTTACAGGAGCTGGAGGATGAAACTGGACTCCTGGTCGGTGGTCAGAGAAACTTCTTCTCACGAATGGCTGAGGATTGGTAGCACTCAAGGACAGTTTTCTGGTCCGGTCTCCAGGTTGCCGGAAAAGCAGACTGTTCTTTTGGGAAAGTGGTGAAGCTTCAGTCTGGCTGATCACCTCTGCAGCAGATTTGGTCGGTACCACTGGAGATCTGGCTTCGAATAAGGAAGAGGTGACCGGGCAAAATATTGAACGGACATTGCTGCCCCTCTTGAAGGCAGAGGGCTGGTGCTCCTCCCCGGCATCCAGCCCAGATCTCAGCCCCTTATAGGAGTGGGATGGGGAGGCTGGTGGGGAGGGGATGGTAGGGAATGGAGCAGAGCTTGCATCTCGACGGCAGACTGGGGAGCCTAGTGGCCGGTTCAGCATTGGTGAGTTCTGCTTGATCCCCACAGGAGGGCTGAGTGGTTTTCGCTGGGGTGGTGGAGAGGGCACCTTCTTCTGCAAGGGTGGGCTGGGTGCCCTGGGGCTAGAGGGGGGACTGGGTTTCCTCTGCATGGTGGGTGAGCTCAGTTGAGGGTTGCTAAAAGCCTGCAGAGAGTGTCTGTGGTGTGTTGAGGGGCTGGAAAGACGTTTTTCAGTTAGTGGAGAAGAAGGAGGAGTTCTTGTTGGGGAGACCCTCTTGGCAAATGCTGAGCCTTTTTCATTTCTCCTGAATGAATCGGGAGAACTGTGCTTCTGGTGTTGCAGTGAAGTCACAGGTGAATTGGAATCCTTACTCTCTGAGCTGTTGCTGTGTGGTTTTGAAATCCCACTGTGATTTTGAAGAGGAATAATTTTATGGGTTTGCTTGTACAAATCCGCAGCCTCTTTTCTCTGGGTTGCCAGTATCTCCTCCTGGCTAGGGATGTGCAGGTTGGTAGGGTTCAGTTCCAGAGAGTATCTCTGCAGTTTCTCGTCCCCTCCTCCAGTATTCCTTAGACCTTTATTAATGATTGCACTAGGGCCACTGATATTTTTACTTGGCAATAAGTCAATGGACTGAAGGGAGGCTTTCATTTTCGGGGAAACTTTTGATTTCTTAGTAGCATGAAATTCTGTTTTGGCAGGCTTTTTGGCATCTTCTGAAGAGTTTCCTTCTATTCTTGCAGTTTCTTCAGGTTCAGATAAGTCAAAAGAAGTCTCCATTAACATTTCGGGTGGTGGTGGTGGCAGGTTCTCGGTGTCTTCATCAGAGTCTTCCTTTGTGTCCTTCCTGCTTAATTCTGCAGCTGGTGCAGGGGAAAAGGCATTTGGAAAGCTACAAGAAACTCCATTGGTGTTAGAAGGGTTTGTATCTTCTGCTGGTGAAATACGATGTTTCAGATTTAAAGGTGCCAGGGCTCTCTGAAAGGGAATGGTGGGAGGGATGACCGGAAGTCCAAATTTTCTGATGCACTTTATTGGTTCGAAAGATCTTAAAGGTGCAGCTTTTACAAGATCATCAGAAGGACTGAATGTTTCAATAAGCTTTTTGACCGACTGTCGAGGAGCACAACTGCTGCAACTGAGCATTTGTGCTGGAGGAGGCTCCTTTTCTTTGCCCTCTGATGTCTCCTGGGTGGGAATAGTAGCTCTTAAAGGATTCCTGCTTCTTTTTCCATCAAGCTGATGGGTAGGATTTCGATCAACCATGAACAAAGGGGCTTTATCCTGGTTAGGCAAGATGCTGAAATTTTTTGAGAGGCATGCCTTCAGTTTGGTAGAGGACCTAGATGTAATTTGCTCATCCTGCAAATAAGGTGCTGTTCTTGATTTCCAAAGCTCTGGGTTGTTATCCATATCCTTCTTTACATAAAACATTTCCAGTCTTTTGCTGAGCTCTTTCTGAGTTCTCTGAAGCTCCAGGAGGGTTGGGTCCTCTGCTTGACTTCTGAGGGACTCCTCTGATCTAGACCGTTGTTTTTTCCCAAAGGTTTTCTGGCTGCCTGCTGCTGTACTGGGCCTTGTTGTTAGGACTGCTCTTCCACTCTCGTCCTCTATCCATTCTTTACGCCTGGATTTAGCTGGGACAAACTTGATTTTTTCACTGATGGCATCTTTCATCTTCAGAATAATTTCCTCTGTGTCTGCATTCTCTGTCCTCTTGAAGGACTGCCTTTGTGTGGTATCAGTGACTGCAGGCGAAGACACGGGTCTCCTTGGCAAAGCATTCTTCCCCATTTCTGATAAACTTGTGTCATCGTCATCCTCCCCTAGGGTGCTCCCTTCATCGTCATCAGAAGGCAAATCTGTTGAGTCACAGATATTGAAATGTTCACCTTCTTGAGTGGAGTCAGACTGGAAGGAGTTATAGGAATGGCTTTTGCTTAAGCTTGTATATTGGGGCATGGTAGACATGCCTTTTGGTACTCCACCCTGACAAGAAGTCACTTCTCTACTCTGCACGGATGAATAAAATATATCTTTGAAATGCCTTTCAACTGCACAGTCATGGGATGCAGCTGTGCCTGGTGTCACTGTCCCATCATGCATATACTCCACTGTTCTGGCATGCATTTGGGACAAATGTCCATGTGCACAGGAATCACAGCTTGCTTGTCCTCCATGCTGGCTGAAAGCACTGAACTCTTTGAGGGATTCATTGTCCACGCCAATGCCACTGTCCTCAGAATAGAGAGTCCTGTCATCACTGTGGGACTGAGAGCATCCCACTGCTGAGGCTTCAAGCAGCCTTATTGTCAGTAGCAGGCGCTCATCAAAGCTTTGCTTTGCTTTCAGTTTTCCTTCTAAGTTGCTTGCAGCAGACTGCAAGTAGTTGCATGTCTCTTGCAGGGCATTGGAGGTGAGGGAGGCCAGCGTCCCACTCAGTATCTGCATTTTATTGACTGTGTACTGCAGTAGTTGTTGCAGAAGATCAGGGTGCTCCTTCACATCACCTTTTTCTGCTGGCCATGCCAGATTCCCACCTACGTCTTTGAGAAGATTTTCCCCATCATTGGCAATTTCTTCCAAGAGTTGGTTGATTTCATCAAAGCGAAGCATGATAAAGCTCACCATCTGTTGTAGGAAGAGCTGGGTTTGAGTAGCCTGGTTGGCCATGTGAAGTATAGTTTCATACTTGGAGAGGTTGGGATTTAAGTAGGCGTATGCACTCTGATGAGCCTTAACAAGCAGTTCTGGGAAATCTACCTTTTTTTCTGTCTCATGCAGGGCCAAAATGGACTTTTCTTTGATTTTGTTGGGTCGACCTTGCTTTGCCAGCTTATGATTTTTTTGCTTCTTGCCTTTCTTTGGTATTTGCTTTGCATTGCTTTCATTATTGTCATCACAAATGAAAGCTGATGCTTCTGATTCACAGGAGCTTTGCTTTCTGATCTGTATGGCCTCAGTGATGTGTCTTTGAGATTCAATCAGTTCAGACAAAACAATTTCAGCATCTGTGGCAGTCCTCTCAATTTTCTTGTCTTCCCCGGAGATCTGGGGATCTGAATGAGCTTTGGAAGATAACTGCGAATTTTCATTTTTGTCCTGCTCTGATAATTCATCTTCCTTTTCTCCCAGGTAGTCTTTTCTCTGGATCCCGTACTGGTGGAATTCATCAGCATTGTAGCAAGATGAACTTTTAACCAGCAGAGGGATTCCTTTATCTGCTGGATCAATACGCAAAACATTTTTGGGTCTATTCAAAGCCTTAAGACCACCTCTTGCAATAGTATTAGCAATCTCACTGTGGGAAGGTGTGCAGCCCATCCTTTCTCTGACTTTGGCTTTATTTTTGGTTGAAAATCTAGATGAACAGAGGAAAACACAACAAAGAATCAAACTCACTGTTTCATCCCAAACTGCAGACTGGATTGTTTCTCATGAGTTTTCCATCACGATTCCAGTTTGTTGTCAGTTCTCGTTGTTTGCCTTGAAATCTTACGTGCTTACTGCCCAGGATGTGCTCTTGAAGCTATGCACTGTTCATTGTACATTCCAATTCAGGTTTTCTTCTTCAATTGGAAAAAAAAAGTGTGAAAGCTCTGCTGGATTTATAGCTAATGGATTAAGAGGACTTGTGTGCCTCACTTCTGTATTGACAGATGTCCACTACAAATAAGATTTTAAGCTCATTAGGATAAGCGGGCACCAGCCAGTCAGCACCCATGTTGTATTTATAAAGGCGGATTTTTTTGTTCTGCGCTATATTGGGAAGCAAAAGGACTTGGTACCTGTCTCTCCTTTTTTCCCTTGTTACAGAAGCATAACATATAATTGAATGTAGAGATCCAAAGGAAGAGGCTGTATTTTAAAGACTTTTTTTGAAGGGAAACTATTTGAGCAGGCATGTAAATGCCTAGAGACTCCTTAATGAAGAGAAAGGTGACCTTGACTAAGGACAGACCTACTGGAGAGTACAAGACATGGAATCAAATGGGTTAGAGATGCTTGTTAGTCTTGTGCCTTGAGAGTCTTCAACATTTTCCCCTAGTTGCAAGTGACAAGCTGTCTACTTTTTCATTCTAAGAATTCCCAATAAGATTTTTATTTTTTTCCTCAGGTGATCATCCCTGGAAAATGTTTTCTTTTTCCTGTTCTAGACAGCTTCCCAACCTGAACATCCAAACTGCACAATATTTAAGCTTTGCATATGTTGTTAAGATGGTATATGTATCTAGTGGATCTATATTGTAGAATTCAGATTAAAATAAAAATGAAAATTCATTTTTTCCTTCCCTTGAAAGTCTTGGAACAAATCATAAAAGTGAATTGCTTACCTTTATTTCTTTTTCATTGACCATGGCTTAATTCTCTTAAATGCAAGACTTTATGGGTTAAAACTCTAAGAAAAAAAGCTAACAAATTAAAAATATAGACCCATTTCTGAGGGAAAAAAAAAACAACAAACCAAAAACCACCCCCCCTGCCTCCCTCAACAACAAAACAAACAAAAAACCAAACAAACCCCAAAACACCAATCAATCAAACACCAAACAAACAAAAAAACCCAAGCAAACAAAACCTGAGGTCAGGACAGAAAAACACCACTCTGAAGGAGAAATTAAAGAAGTTAAAGTAGGAATTGGTTGAAGAAGAAGATATTTATCTTTTTCCAATTATTATTTATGAAGGGTGGTATATGAATAAGGATGTTAATATCAATCACCCCCAGTTTGCCTCCTCATTACTCAGACTGGCTTAAATGGATTTGTCTTTTAATTTCCAGATGCAGCTTTTCTACTGGAGGTGGACGTTTCTAAGGATATGAGGACCGTTTGAAGGAGCTAGGTCTGTTTAGTTTGAGGAAGAGGAGGCTGAGGGGAAACTTCATCACTCTCTACAGCTGCCTGAAAGGACATTGTAGAGAGGTTGGTGCTGGTTTCTTCTCTCGGGTAATTAGTGATAGAACCAGAGGGAATGGCTTCAACCTGAAATAAGGTAGGTTTAGACTAGACACTAGGAAAAAATTCTTTACGGAAAGAGTGGTGGGATATTGGAATAGGCTGCCCAGGGAGGTGGTTGAATCGCCATCCCTGGATCTAAGAATCGCTTAGACGTAGTGTTGGGGAATATGATCTAGGGGTGAACTTGTAGAGTAGGGTGAAAGGTTGAACACGATGATCCCATGGGTCTTTTCCAACCTAGATGATTCTATGATTCTCAGTGTCGCAAAGGTTACAGATCACAGTGGCCAACTCTAACACTGGCTAGAAGCCCACTGCCTCTCTCTAGCAATGTGATTTCTAACTGCGTGGTAAGAGGTGTCTTGTTCAATTCCCCCAAAACTTTGCATGTTGCCAAGCCTATAAAGTATTCTCAGGCTTTAAAGAACTGCTTACTTGATTCGTTCCTTAGTGCTAGACTGCAATAGCTGAGCATCTGCATGGAATGTTGTGATCCTCTGCAGCTTTATTCTTCTAATCTTTATTCTGTTCAACAGGGGTAGCAGAATTACCTCATTTTATAGAATGACAGTGATTAGTGGGAAAATTTTAAAACTGTGTGTCCTTTCTCTAAAGTGAACTTCTCTGGAATGCATACATTGTTCTTAATATAAATGATGGCATAGTCATTTCCCAAATGATGGCATAGTAATTTCCCTTGGCGCTTTTCTGGAAAGTGTTGGGTAATTACTTCTTGGATTTGCTTCTTGCAAGTCATGTAGCTCATACTCTGTCTGCTTCTGCATCTCACCATGATGTGGTTTCTAGACAATGGTCCAGGCTCTTTTTGTGTTCCCTCTTAGGCACGTATCTAATAGGCTCAAAGTGGAGAAATTGAGCAGATTTAGGCAGCTGCTTCATCCTACTGATCCTACTGGTCAGGATGCTATAGGCCTCCACAACAAGTCAAAGAAAACACAGTAGATGAAGCAACTAGCCTTAATGCACCTCTTTTGTTTACAGTGGGAATTGAGGGACATCCTTACGTTGAAAGACATCTTTCAGCTTAATATTTGTGCTATAAAATTTCTTGTGACTTTTCTTCAAAAATCAGGTCCAACCATTCCATTGTTCACACTGGGAATGTTGACAATTAACTGCAGTTAATTGAGCTGTTTACTGTATTTGGGAAGTTCTTTTTTTCACTATTTTTTTGATTTTACAGTTGTGTCACTTTTGTTTGTTTTGTTGGTTTTGGGTTGGTTGGTTTTTTTCCTCCTAGCTATTTTCAGGCCATGTATTAACAATTTACAGAAAATAGATGCATGGTTTAAAAAAAATGCAAAATAATGGTTTATTATTTATTATGTACTCACTTCTTATTGTAAACGTTAATATTAAACCAATACTCAGTTTGTTATTTGTTATTAAATATAAGGGTCACAGAAAATGTGTTTTAACAAGACATCTTTTAAATCCTAATTTTAATTACAGTTTCCATGTATATGCAATAAAACTATTTAATGTTGTGTCACATATTTTGTCTTCTGAGAGAGAGCAGGATCTTTGATGTGTCTTCCAACCACTTCTGAAACTGTATTTTCCTCATCAATATTCTTGTTACTAAGTAGTTATATACTGCTTTGCATGTCTGAGACACTTTAGAAATGCCCAAATGCCTTACCTCATGCTATGGAAATGCTTTGGAATGCTTTGTCTTACGGTTGTGCACCAGAAGAGAAGACAAAACAGGTAAGTTAAGTAAAAACAGTGGTAGAAGAGAATATTGACGAGGATAAGAAAATATTTTTGAGTGTAAGGGGGTTAGCTGAATTTGTGATCAGTAATTTATGATGACTATATGTGGATGTCTTTCCTGGTTCAGTTACTATAGTATTTTTCTCTACAATGCTACTGTTTACAGAACCTAAGTTGAGAAGGAAGCAGTTGTTCATGTTCACGTAGATGCTTTAGTATACTTGGCAATGTGAGTGGTTTTTATAAGTATCTTAGATGAACACAAAACTGTCTTTGAGGAACAGACCCTACGAAAGCACCAAAAATAACATAATTAAGGATTAAAGGAGGCCTTCCCTTGCATGTTGATTGTACGTAAATTGCCTTTGCTCTTCTTATCTGCTTTCTCCCTGCTGTTAAACTTGGGAGTATTCTCATTTGGAGGTAGCTGCCCAGTCACGTAACATTCCTTCAGGGAAGAACTGAAATGTTCGAACCATATCAGACATGGTGAAAGAGATAATGAAAATCAAAGACTAATCTGAAAGTGGTACTATAAATACCCTAGAAGAGGCAACAAAAAGGCCTGAACCTGGATGGAGATGTGTGGTACTAAGACCTCAGGGGTGTTACCAATGCCATAACCACAGGACAGATTTTAGGGCCTTATGAAGGAAGAGTCTGTTGATTAAAAATGTGTGAAATATCAGTGTGAAGCTAGTAACATAAAATTAGTAATTATGGAAACAATGAAAAATTATAATGAAGAACTGCTTTTGAGACGTTGGGAGTTTAAAGGGGGAATGTGAATAAATGCTCATATCAGCTACTAAAAATTTAAGTTTTGTTGTTGTGGACGACTTCTGGGAAAACTGAATTTCTGCTCATTGAGGAATTACAGAGATCTTGAGTGATAAAAAGAACTTTACAGAGTTATTTTTTTCATGAAAGAAACCTGTTTCTTCTTTTTTATGAGCAAATTGCATATAACCAGGGACATTTTTATACTGTTTGGTGAGATATATTTACACTTGTCTGTTATTTTTGGAATGTGTATTCTGGTCACATAGTCCTAGTTTCTCTTTGCTAAGAAATCATGGGTACTTAAAAGCTTGCTATCTGTCAGAACTTATACATTCACTTCTGGTTTCAGTGGTTAAGACAGTGACTGCCCAAAGGTAAGAGTTAGGACCAAGAATTGCATGAAACAGAATAAAGCTTTAAGTATAGATTTTCAGAGTTATGCAAAGCTAAAACATTAAGAGGGAATTAAAAACATTCCTCCTGGCTTCCTCTTGTAGAGTGTCTCAAACCACAATGGCTCAGGGGAGACCTTATCCCTTTGTACAACTACGTGAGAGGAGGTTGTAGTGAGTGAGGTGGCCATTGGTCTCTTCTCCTAGGTAATAAGTGACAAGAGGAAACAGCCTCAGGTTGCACCAGGGAAGGTTTTGGTTGGACATTAGGAAAATCTTCACCAAAGGGTTGTTAAGCAGTGGAACAGGCTGCCCAAGGAGGTGATGAAATCGCTATCCCTTGAGGTATTTACAAGACGTGTATCTGAAGTGCTGAGGGATGTTTTTTAATGGTGGGATTGGCAGTGTTAATTAATGGTTGGACTTGATGATCTTAAAGGTCTTTTCCAACCAAAACAATTCTATATTTCTATGATTATGATTCTATGTGTGCACTGATAGCTGTATGGAACCACACCAAACCCACAGGTAGGCAGGATTGTGTCACTGTTGCCTGACAGTATGGTGTGCTGGGGCAGCCATCCTGTTGTGAGGTCTGATGCAGGTGTATGGAGCAGGCATTTACTCTGGAGAGAAGATGATGATCTTTCACTGCCTAGGCACTAATAAGAAAGGAGCTGAGTGGCTCCTGATGAAGTGCTAAGCTCAAGGCTATGGATCCAGAAGAGGTGGATGTGGTCTGAGCTGTTGGCACACCTAGCAGAAACTGTAAAGGGCAGTTTACACGTTGGGCAGCTGGCTGATGCTTGGAGGATGAAGAGTGGCACATCCCTCAGGAAATAAGGGGTAGGGATGGAAAGACTGACAAGGACTGGTAACCTTTATTGTAGGAGGGAAATGTCCTGACTGTGAGTGTATACATGGTTTCCTTGTTTCACATTCAACTCCAAGGGTAGCTCCTGGAGTATCCACTGTCTTTTGAACCTGCAGGCTGTACCAAAGCTGTACTGGAAGTGGTACATAAGTATGTTCACTTGCAGAACCTCTCTTCTGCCCTAATCCTCTCTCTGGTGCAGTTCTATTCGAAGCTGCAACGTCTTCCAAAGCCATTTTAAATTATCTCTTTCCTTTGACATGTAAATTTATGAAGAACTGTTTAGTAATGCCCTATTTCTGCCCAGTGGAGAAACAAGATGTAAAATAATATTTTAGTTAAAACAGGCTTGTTGTTCTCAACCATTGTTTCCCTATCTTCCTCCCAAGGTGGTCAGAGCTGCTGCAGCCCATTGTTTCGAGTTCCCCAGGTGCTTAGTAACTTTGCTGCCTGTGGCAGCACTGAATGAGTCAGACAGGATAGGCTGAACAGACTTTTATTTAGACTCCTATCCTGG
This sequence comes from Chloroceryle amazona, assembly GCA_027560015.1. Taxonomy (NCBI): domain Eukaryota; kingdom Metazoa; phylum Chordata; class Aves; order Coraciiformes; family Cerylidae; genus Chloroceryle; species Chloroceryle amazona. The sequence continues at coordinate 22,163 of JANHFX010011437.1, forward strand.
CACGTAAGAGTTGATGGAAAAGTTATGGTGAAAAGATACAGAATGAGGTTTAAACATTTGAAGAAAAAAAAATAACAATCCATTCTGTCACAGGGCCCGGGTGTGGAAGTCAGGACAGGTAGGGGGTTTGTCAAGCAATGGTGTCCAGTCTCAGGAAGTCACAGGATTCACTCTGAGATAAAAAGCTTGGGTTTTTGCCTTCACTGCTCCAACAAGAAGGATGTTCTAGAAACTGAGATGCTTTGCTGGGTGCTGCTTTCATTTTCTAGCATAAAAGTATTCACACAGTTTTATCCTCATATTCAACATTACCTTTGAATTCATACACCATTTTCCATGGTTCATGACAGATGGCAACCATACCCTCTGTCTCAGCTTTCATTCTGCTACATTAAACAAGCCATGCTCTGGTAATCTCCTAAAATAGACTGTTCTTTTCCTTGACTGTGGTAGCAAATCGTCTCTGGACATGCTAAATTAGCTGCCTCTCACTGAAGAAGGGTGGCATAACTGTGTGCAGTTTCCCAAGGAGATGGCAGATCCTGCTGGCATGAACGCTTTCCTGCCACAACTCTTCAGTTATGCATCCTAAGGTGATTACTTTTTACACCATTGCATCATATAGATAATGATGCTCTTTGTGTAGCTGTTGACTACAATCTCATCTTTCTCTTTCTTGATCACTTCCAAATGATGATCCTATACATCAATCTTATTCGTTCACTTGTTTTTAAGAGCAATTATATTTATTTATGTCTAACCATTTTGATGGGGCTTTTTCCTGCCAAAATCATTAAAGGAAAATATGAAATAAAGATTAGTTCCAAGAATAATCCCTCAGGTTGTCATTGGTAACTCACCTCAGCCCAGTACTTTCCATTCAAGTCTACTCAACACTGTTTCCTCATCGGCTTGCACTTTACCTACACTGAAGTTCTTCTAAATTCTAGTCCTCCAGAATTGTTACTAATTTCCATTTCAGGCACTTCACTGAAGCCTGTTATTCAGTGTCAGCCATGAAACATAGCTGGCCTGCATTTTCCTGGAAGTATGGAACATTTCTAAGAAATGGAAGAATTATTTTATCTTTTCTCTGGCCATCTGGTGTATCATGTTTAATATCACAACTGATCTGAGAGCACTCACAGCTCTTGACTTTTCCAGTACTTCACTTGAGGCAAATTCCACTTGTCATTCCCATTATTTGTCTTGCCTGCCTCTCCAGTTAATATTATCACTGAAAAAAAACCCTAAACAAACCAAAAAAACAACCAAAAACCCCAAGAACAAAAACCCGATTATGAATATCAGTTATATTTATTTAATAGAGACCACAGTGAGCATAAAAATATAGAAAGACTTTGAGTTTTCAACCAGGTCAAATACCCCTCAGGTAGCCTGGGCTCAAACCATCTGAAAGTGGGTTTATCACTGCATGGGTTTCTTAGAGATTACCAATCTTTGACATTAGATCCTTATTAGGTTTATAGCACTGGATAAGCACCCCCTGTAAAGCTGCCTTGGAAGCTGGTAATTTCATTCCTTCAATTGGTTACTAAAATAATTTGGAAGTCCAGATTCCTGAGTTCTATGCTTGGTGCTGCACTAGGTGACCTTTAAATGTCCCTTCTGT
>JANHFX010011438.1:0-22500 GCA_027560015.1 Chloroceryle amazona
ACCATTCCCACCTCAGTGTCTTAGCCACCTGCAGGTTCTCCGAGGATAAAAGCATCGATTCAGTGTGGCTGGACTCCACACGTACACGCTCTTAACAGTTCAGTCAGCATTTGGAGAGTCTAAGCTGAATTAGAGACAGAAAACTGGCTGGTGGTGGCTCCTCTGAAGGATGGACACATCCCCGTGAGGATGTACTTTATATATATATATATATATATACACACACACGGGAAAAGCTGAAGGAGAAAGAGGTCAAGGGATTTGCCCTAAACCACCAAGTCTCTGACTGAACTGAGAGGACAGATTTACCCACCCAAATTTGATTTTGAAAACAGATTTTGAAAAATCATTGCTGTTAAGAGAAATTGCTTGATGCGTGAGAGGTCGGACTACCTAGGCAGGCTGTATCCCCCTGCCTCTCTTTAATCTCCTGGCCAAACCTCCCCTCAATGCACCATTTCTATTTCTGAAGAGGTTTTCTTCTTAGTTTTCAGCCCTTATAAATCTGATCCGTCACTGCAGAATTTCTAATAATATTAGATAAAACTTTGCCGATCTCTCTCTGGAATAAACTATTTAATATCCTTTATTTAAGACATGTGTGTGCAATCAATTCCGCGGTATTTACTTGTATTACACACACAGTATTCATCATCTTGACAATTTTTAAAAGTTTTAGAACACCATTTCACTTAACAGTTTAAAGGGGGGAAAAAAAAAAAAAAGAAGAAAGATTTATTTGATGGTTAACTTTGGGACAAGTTATCTGCATTAACTTCCATTGTTTTGGCATAAAGTAGTTCTGTATATTTTACTAACAACAGTGGAGACATGATAAAGGATGTAGGCAGAGAGCCATAAACAGCTCTCACTGCAACCCGCAGTGTTCGTGTAAAAGCATTAATTTTTCAGACTTTGATTGGAAGACATCTCTGTGCTGGGCCACGTGGACTTGGCTAAATACAACCATGTATAAAACCTTGTACCTGAATAGAACAGTTTGAACTGGGAAAAAGCCACTGTAAATCATATATAGTATAAACTTGTCCACAGGATTGGAATGATATAATGGATATTGTAGTCCCTAACCACTAGCTAATGTTTTTTATGACACTTAAATAAATGACCTGAAAATAAACTAATAACAACATGAAATCGTCTAAACCTGTTCGTGTGCATTTCCCAAAAGCATGCTGGGGAAAGACAATGTCTAGTTAGCACATTTTTTGTGTTTACATTTTCTCCAGAACATTTTTGCTCCAGCTATTCTATTTTTCCTCTTCCAGACTCACATTAATTCTTCTTTTCTGCCACCTTCCAGACACAGTCATCTCTCCTATCCAGTACCTGCCTAGATCTCGGTTATTTATAAACATCAAGAGCTTGCAAGACTCCTACATCACCATCTAGAATTCTGTAACTTGGAGAAAAACAAACAAAAAGTGCTCCAAGTGTCCACTCCCAATAAGATCAGCAGACTTTTTTTCAATCTGTGTCTAAATTCCAGATGATACAGTCTGGGAGAGGCTGGTTATGGACTAGCAGAGATGGGGCAGAAGCAGAGGCTTAAAAGACTGGATACAAGGCAAACTTTTTTACAATGAGGATGGTGAGACCCTGGCCCAGGGTACCCAGAGAGGTTGTTGAAGCCCCAACCCTGGAACCATCACTGGTGAGGTTGGTCAGGGCTTCGAGCAACCTCCTCGAATGCAGGGGGATTGGACTCAATGACACTGAAAGACCTTTTCCAACCCAAACCACTCCATGATTCTAAAAATCAAGCTGGAGAGCTACCGCAGCAGACAGGTAGGATTTATTGAGAAGGATGGATCATTTTCCTCAACCTTAGTTACCACACACACCAGTCCCAGAAGCAAAATGTCATAGCAGTCTATTTTTAATAGAGGAGAAGGATTTTATTGTTATTATTAACTTGTGTTAGTGAAATCTTGTACACGTGAAACTTTCCAGAAAAAAGTATCACCAAAGCATAGAAATATTAACACTTTCAACACATTCCACAAGGTACTGTCCCTTATATTTAAAAAAAACCCAACAAACCCCCAGAAAATGGTTTCCTTTTATGCATAACTCATATACCTATTCAAACACTGGAAGTTCAGAACAAACACTGAGAGACTTAGATATCTAATTTTAGTATCACAACTTGTTTCCCAAACTTTCCAAACTGTTTTTCTTTTATTTATTTAGATTTTGGAAAAATCTCTCATCACATTTAGCAGCCAATTTGAAAACTTTATGAAGACTTAAAACAAGAGTAAGCCTTGAAAACTTTTCCTTTTTGCATACCGGGTTTAGATGTTTAGTTAAAAAGATGGGTTAAAAATTAAACTAAGTTCACATATAATAAAATTTCCATATATTAAAACTCAGAGTTTCAATCTAAATATTTGCCATTTTGAGTATCAGATTTTTTAAAAACTCCTCAATCTAGATATTATTAAAAACTCCCCAATCTAGATATTATTTATTTTTTATTCAACTCTTTTGGAGTTCATGAAACTCCACTCTGTGGAAACCCACATGCTTTTCCTTAAAGCAGCCATGTGCGTGTTCTGCAGCTCTTCTGTAACATGCTGCCATGTTACATCACATGTGTTTATTCACAGCCCTTTATTTCCCTTAATGAAAAATCACTGATGGGAATTGGTTTCTTTTTTCATGGCACCGAGAGCCACTTTCTGCACCATTTTATTAGAAACAACAATTAAAAAAAGGATGGAAGGGCCATGATGTCACTGCTCGATGGATAGAAACCACATCAGAAAGAGTAACTGGAATTCTGGTTTAGGTTACAGCAAATTCCACTGGCAAGTTCTGTGCATTCTGTATTGGTTTTAATAGTTGGTCTCAATGAGCAAGGATGGGTTGTAAGAATAGGTATCAGCTAAAATAAAAAATAAAATCTGAATATAGAAAAACTGGCCCTTCTGTAACAATAGCTACAGTTGGAAGCAAAATTAAAGACAGTTCTAAAAGTGCAATGGATTCTTTTTATATTTTTTTTTCGTTGCTATTATATTGTCATTAAAAAGCTCATGAATAATAAACGGAGATAGTCACAATCAGAAATATTGGAAATCTTCCCCAGGCCTTGGAGCTGGAGTACAGACATTTTAGAGCTGTTGTGTCTCCTTCAGCACTGATGCAGTCACAGCATAACAAACAAACCCAGCACCTGAGAATTTCCTTTGTCTTTCTTTAAACAAGATCACAAAGGTCTCTTTGTAACATTTTCAGTAGAATTTGCGTGACCTAAAACACTACAGAGGTTCTTGGAGAGCTTTTGTGTTTCGAATACTTGGAGTCTATTTGGCTTATTACAATGGTGGCGATGGACACTCATTTTTATCAACTGGAATAACTAGGAAATTCCACTTTTGCACTTCTTTTCTTTCCATTTCCTTGTATCTACCCTGTTCCCCTGCTGAATTTGTTCCCACAATTACTACAAATAGATGCAAAACTACACAACCCTGCCCACACCTTACTGGCCAAGCACTGTACAGATACCAAAGCTGCACGGGTATCTCCGAGTCAGAATTTTGTCCACTCTGTTCTAAAGGCAAAAAACCCCATAAATAAGTAGGTCATGAAAACAGTGCTTTGGAAGCCAAACTGGGACAGACAGCAACTACATTATGTAGTATATACTTGGGGTTTTTATTAATATATATATTTTCACATTTATATTTTTATATTTATTGTTACAAATCACCTGACAGCAGTAAAATTGATGCATTTGTATTTATCTACTTCTCAAAAGATTGCATCAAATGACAATACTGGGAGGCTAGTTTCAGTTCAGTGGTTTTCTTTCTTTCTTTATTTTTTTTCCTCTGCAACTACTGTCACATTTCACTCTACAGCAAAAAAAGAATTGCTGTGTGTGGTCAGGTGTCCCAAAGCAGTGCTACAGTTCAAACTGAAGAGCTCAAAAGAAGATTCCCAATATATAGGGAATTTGACATTAGGGTTTACTGAAGTTGTCACGTACTTTCGGGGATCTAATTTCACTTTCTGATCTTTAGCAATGGTTGTAATTCTTCATTCAGAACAGGGAAGAGATTACTTGTCAGCAGTAATCTCTAACACAGATAATGCCATATAAATATTAGGGGCTTATAAGCATGGACAAGGATTAGGAGCAAAGGGAGAGAACAGAAAGAAAACTGAACAGAGCCAAGATTAAGCACTGGGAAGGGCACAGCAAAAGAAAATAGAAGGTCTGCAGCTCAGCTTGTCTTCCCATAGTAGAATATATGTTTTCCTGGGTGGAATAAGTAGGGTTTACGTTGATTTACTGGTTTGCAAAATGCAAAACACAGAAGTGCAAAATACCGAGATGTAATCATTCCCCTCTCTCAACTATCTTCTCTTCCATGACACAGGAGAAATAGAGAACAGACTCAGGGAATCACTGAGGTTGGAAGGTCTCTGGTCCAACCTTGTTCTCAAAGCTCATCCAGTTGGACTCAGAGCCTCGTCCAGTCAGGTTTTAACTATCACCGAAGCCAAGGCTGAAGAAAACTTTCTTCTGACAAATAAGCCACAATACTACTGGTTTAGCAACAAGTTAGCTGAAAGCAATAAGCCTTGTCACTCCAGTGGTGTGCCTGACCAGCAGGTGGGATCCAGAGATCAGCCCAGAGAAGAGGCTGGATCCATATAAACCACAGGCTGTTGGCTTTGACTCAAGTGGTAACTTGGTCCATTGGGGTGGGGAAGGAAGATGAGGCAGGCAGGAGAGGAGAGATGTCAACAGTAAAGACAGTAGAAGAGAAACAGGATAATTCTTATTTCTCAAACCATGACTTACAACAATTTTTCACCGCTGAAGATGCACTGTAAGGTCTTCATCCTAGATGACCAGGATTTTAAAGCGTTCTTCAACTCTTAGTCCCCAAAATACATCAGAAGGTCCTACCTTCCAAAACACAAGCCTTCAGTGAAACTAAGCAAAACATTAGCAAAGGCAGGTGAAACTGCACGAGATCTACCTCTGAAAGTCTAAGCTTTCCTGGCTTTGAGTCCTCTGTGCTGCTGCTACTTTTGTCGGACAGCATTTCATCCTAAAAGCATGTCTAGCCTAATCCAGTACTTGTGGGATTATTTCATTTTGTTACATATTGATCCTGACAAATCACTGCAGCAATATCGTAAGCACTTTAGGTCAAGAAAAAAAAAAAAATCACGTGGTGATTACTCTGCATTTTAGTACACAGAGGGAGACTCTGGACCCACTGAAGGCAAAGGCAAAGCTCTCTTTGGCTTCAAGTGAGACTGAGTTTGACCTGAAATATAGTGCTTCTGAATTCACATCTACAATTCCCTGCAATCCTTTAACACCAGATGTAAGAATCAGTGCAGTTAGAATTTCCAAGAACATCACTCTCAACAAATGAAATGGTGATAATTTAAAAACTCCTCAGAATGAAGGTAATGAACTACAGTACATATTTTATAACTCAGGTGAAAATAACTTGGGCATTATTTTGCACAAGATATGAAAATATGAACTAATTGATAGCTCAGGAAAAAAAAAAAAAAAAGTAATTTTCTCTCTATTCAAGCATCAGGACTGTGTAGATCTGCTCCACCAACACTGCAAGGTAAGAGATAAACTTTTGGAGCCCTAAGAGCCCACCCTGACGACAACTGCCAGACATCCAGAAATTGTTGACTTTAGTTCTGCTTCTACAGAAGTACAAAAGAATGAATTACACTATGGGGAAAAAAAAAGTTAGGTTTCTGAGAATTGCAAGGTTTTTAAGGTTCTTTAGGATCCTAAAGGATTGGTCATGTTTATTAGTGCTTAAACAGGGAAAAAACCAACAAAAACCAGCTTGACTCTCAAGTACTTACTTAGAAAATGCAAATTTCACATATAGCTCCAGACAATGCACTATCTCTTCTTGCTAAACAGGACTGTAAGGGGGAGTCTGAAAACTGATATCACACCTTAAATAATTTTGCCTTTTTTGTTCTTTTTTCCTTTTTTATTTTAATTCCAACTAATACCAGGATCCTATAACATACAATTTCCTGTTTGCTGGAAATACTTCTAATCAGGATCTCTAGGATGGATGTCCCCTTTAAAGGGGCTGTTTTGTAACATACGCAATGCAGAAGGGAGTGCTATCATAACACTTCAATACTTATGTGACTTTATGAGAAAAATACTTCCAAATGTTTCCAAAAACCTTCCAAACCGCACCAAAGAACATTATCGTAATATTATGTTTCCCTATGGCCTCCAATATTTAAGCTCACTATACTCGAAATGATACTTGGATGAAAACTCCAAGTTTATGTAATGTATAAATTGTTCCTCGAAGAAAAGCTGCCTTTAAAATGACTCTGTATAGATGTCAGATATTTTACATTTTCAATAGCCCTTCTGTATTAATTGAACAAATGGTATGGGAGGGCTTTGGGCTGCCTGGGAATGGTCTGTGCTTTAAAACGGAACAGTCACCGTGTGATCTTATTCATAGCAAACACTGAAAACAATAACTGTCCTAACCCATTACATATCAAGTTACTCTTAATAGATAGCCATATTTCTTGCACAGTATACATAAGCCATATAAAGTGTATACCATATATCAATACCATATTCCAGCCAATCCACCATCAAAGAGCTCGTTTATAGGAGGTTTTCATTTGACTCCGGGTTGTAATGTTCTGTGCAAGCATAAGCTAACCATTTCAGTCATTCTGCCAGCAAGCTGCTTTTTGGCAGATTATTGGCAGAACATATTGGCAACAAACTAGTGCGACTAAGCCCTTCTTATAACTTACAGGTAAATAATGATTTTAATAAATTTATGTAAAATGTTCCACTTGCCCACATCTGGTTTTGATAACTCACTCGGCCGCGCAAATGCAAACTTCTGCGCCTTTCTCAGGAAAAAGCATATTTCACCTTAATTATTTAACACTTTCTCAGGTAGCCCAAGAAATAAATAAGCAATGAAGCTGACTTTTACTTGAAGGCTTAACTGAAGAAACCTTCAGCTGGAAAAGCCAGAAAAAATAATTAAAAAGAAGAATTTTCTGCACGTGAAAATCTAAAGCACGTTTTGTCATCAATACAAAATTATATTAATAAGAAAAACACGATTGTAGGGGCCATTGTAGAGCTACCTCAGCTGGAGGGCATTCAAATTGGATGGGCCAGTCAGCTGCTGCTGGTCCTGAGGACTGGGGGGTAATGTAGAAACTTTGACCTCCATGTGAAAATCTCTTGCTCTATTAGATTTATTTGTGCTTTTGTTGTTTGGGTTTTTTTGTGCTACAACTGAAGGTTTAACGTGTACACATTTGAATCTCACCTAAGCAGCGTGGTATAGAGAAAACTCTTGGGTTTCAATTCTAGCTTTGCCAGGGAGTCAGGGTCTCAGTGTCCAAACACCAAAAAGCTCTTCCCATCTCTAGAACCAGAAGGGCAGTAGTGCCCAGCTAGATCCTAAAAGGATCATGTTTTGGTCAGAGAGCTCTGAAAATGTTAATACTACTAGTAGCAGGGTCATTATAGGATCATAGAATTGTTTCAGCTGGAAAAGACCTTTAAGATCATCAAGTCCAACCGTTAACCTAACGCTGTTAAACCCACCACTAAATGGGGAAAAAGAAACAAAACCAAAACCAAACCCCTCAGACTCCTCTTCTTCTGGTATAAATCAGGATGACAGTGATGCTGATTTAAGATTACTGATCATCTGCTCTTCAGTATCCAAGTACCAGAAGACTCCTCAGGGAGCCTGCACCTCCAAATGATGTAAAACACAGGTGGCCCATCCCCGAGATACATATGATAGTAAAGACTGTAAAACAAGAGATGGAATATGCAGTTTTGCGTTAGAAAAAAACCAGTACCAATACAAACATGACTGTCACCCTCATATGCTGAGTTACCAGCTTGGTGGCTGCATCTTCAGATTTCCACCTTGGTGGATTGAAAAGGGGAAGGAGACACCGGCTTGTGAACACCTTGAGCTATCACCTGCTCTGAAGCTGAACATGGTCATTTCAAACATCACTGCACTAAACATGTAAAACAAACAAACAAGAGAACCCCCCAAAAAAAGAAATCTTGGAGGTGCAAAGAGCTTGACCATGACTGTTTAGCCCAGTGCTTTGCTTCTACAACTCTGAGCATTGTCCATATAGATACACTCAACAGGATCATGGAAAGCAGTACTCTCAGTAAGGTACTTTGAGGTTTCTACTGAAACAGCTCAAAAAGGTGAAAAAGCAGGCCAGCACATTTAAAGGCAAGCCACCACTTCTCAGGACACTGGTTCCCAGACCTGCCACGCTCTATCTGGTGACAACTACCAGCAGCTGCCCCCATGCTCCTCATGTCCTTCACCCCAACTGCTGGGGGCAAAAGGTTTGGCCTATTAAACAGGTAACCAATGTCCATGTCTGTTCAGCTTATGGATGCATCTCAAAGTTCTATTAAATAATTGCTTTACATGGGGTCTGTAATGAATAGGAAACAATTATTAAGCATCAGATTTTTATTTGTGCCCAATTCAGCCTAGAATTTGCTTACTGTTTTTTGAGCATTTATTCATTTATAGAGTCAGCAGGTTAGGATTTTGTAAGGCTTGGAGATGTGGTTAAAACCCAGTGAATTCTTGTTGAGATCTATTGGACATGCTGGTAAAACTCGCTGTTGTTCTAGTGGACTTGCTTTTAATTTGATCTATTTCCAGGATTCAGTATCCTTCCAGCACGTTAGAAACCTAGGGGCATATATTTGTATTGTTTAAAGGCAGGAAATTCTGTGAACTGAAATGAGAACATATCCCTTTTGCCTTTATGGACTTTTGTTATTTTCTCTTCCTTTTGGGGTTTTAGAAACAAAACCAGTGAAAGCTGAAAGTTTGAACAATAGCAAATTACTTTCAAGGAAAATAATAATAAAAAAAAAAAAGGTAAAATACTAAGCACACTTTTATAGCTTTATTCATACACTTTGTATATATGTAAATCAGACTTATCCAGGCATCAGAAAATGCTATTTGCAGCAGGGATCATATTGGTTTTGTTACAACAGACTGTGGACTTTGCTGTTCCACTTTCATATTATTCCTTTACTACCTTGTATTAACTCGTACCCCACTGACTTCGTGACAGAGACGATTTGTTTCATGCTAACCACAAAACCAGGGCAATCCCATTTTTATTGTAAGGAGAAGAACTATGAATCTTTGTAGCTCCTTCACTTTTACTCCTTGTCCGAAGAGTCCCACATCCCCCCTTCAAACTATGCAAAAGGTAGGTCTGAATTCTGGGATATGAAGAGAGAACTGGTAAGAGATGAGCAGGGACATGTATTCTGCTAAAACTAGAGAGTCAGACACTGCCTTTTTGACAACTACAGCAGCAAACTTTCTTCCAGCAGTTCTGTACTAATTAGCAGAAGGACTGGAGGCAGAGCAGCTGCATTAGCACGGAGACCTGATCTCAGCAGGATGCATTAATCCTAGTGCAGCACTCCACAAAGATGTCCACGCCGCTTCTGGTGCTCAAACTAGCTTGGTATCTTTATTGCACGTAATGAACTATACTGTTCCACTTTATAAGAATAGATTATAGCCAGGGTTATGGCTCCTCGGAATACTCCTGCCTCATGGCAGGCTACAGAGATCCAACTAAGTCTGCAACAAAACTTGCTGGAGGATAGCTCATGTGAGGCAACCTCAACTGCAGTCATTTCAGCAAGAGCCCCAGCACTTACCCAGCAGTGTGCCCCACACATGGCACACAACAAGCTGACTGTTCCTAATAAGCTTAATAGCTAAATATAAATTACAGTGGGATGCAAAGCTTGAGAGAGACATTTGACACCCAATATACTGCTTGGCCACTGCACCTCTCCTAGCTAGTGTTTCTTCACACTCGCTAATCCCTCTTCCTGGACAGCAGCAATTATGACATTGGTGAACTGCAGGACTTCAGTTTATTTGCTTTCATTTGGCACAGCGCTTCGTGCCCATCTCCTCTACTCTTGGAGGTTACGACAACTGAAGCAGGGATCACAATGAGACACCATCAATCATCATAATAAACACAGCTCAGCTGTTTCCATGCAGTCAAAGCCTTTGGTGGAGAAGAATCTTAATAGGAGATTTGAAAGAGCATGAAGCAGCGGCTTTACTTTAAGTGCTCGCAATAATGACTCCCAAAGAAACACTCCTGACCGTCAACCCCAGGGAATAAAGAGTTGAAAGATACTCATGCTCATCTGTGGATTATCTGTCTTGTAGATCTCCACATAAAAGCAAAGGGGATCCGTAACTACCAGCTGGAATACTCCTACAGTCTTCCCTGCAGAGATGAGCTCGGTTCCCACTCAAACATCATGGGGTGCATCACTTCCCTGATGGAAAAAGGGGGTATCCAAAACCTACCACCTAAAATAACCACAATTACTCCATCTACGCTTGGGGTCACGTAAGCATACATCCTCTCTTACTCAGAGTGCACTAATTTAACAGTTTTGAAATGGTGAAAGAGCAACTAATGTCCTATTTTGAAATACATCAGCATACAAATGTTTACCTCATATATTCAACATAGGTATGCACAACTGACAGGTCCCGCTTACCTTATGCTCCTTTCTTCTGAAAATGCAGCTAAAGGCTCTTAGGGCAAAAAATGACAACGAAGTTCATGAACTACACCAAAAAAATCAGCTGTGACACCATTTATTAAACATTATGATAAACTAGAAGGTCCAACTAAAAGGAGCAGATGCACTGCTCGTGAAGTTGTAGCTGCAGACAGAATTTTTTCTGCCAAGATCAAAAGAACAAGGTGTTCATATAAATGGCCTTTTATTTTGATCCTATTATTCTATATGAGCCTGAGGAGAGATCAAAGGAAAAAGTACCCAGGTTTCACTATTAACACTTAACATAGCTCCAGTCGGAAAATCCTTTCCAGATTGCTAGTGCAATTTAAAGCCCAGCACATTTTTTTGTTGTTCTGCTGGGTAATATACCTGAAGGCACAGTTTTCATTCCTTGACCACCTTTTCCATTGTGGAAAATTGCTTCTGATATCTATAATTCCAGTTATTTTCATTTTTATGACAGTAACCTGCAGACTTTGGGGGCTTTGGGGACTACGCTGGTTTGGGTTGTACCCGCTATTACCCCAAAGAGCCTGAAGCAGGGATGGTCTATTACTGACTGCACACAACACTCGGGGAAATTCAATACTGCTGGAGTCAAGTAGGAAAGTCTGGTCCAGCCCCTGCCACCGGCAGTTCCACTGGAAGCAACACATTCCAGCTCCAGCTCTGTATGTAAACAAACCAAATGGGCCCTTCAGATCTGTAAAGGTTCCTCCCGATAGCTGGCAAGAATAAACGTGCTTTAATATGTTGTATTGCTTATTATGACATTAGCCAGGACTACTACTATTAATTAATGGTTCTATTGCCTCTTGTAGAGCCCAGCACGCTGCGTAAAGAAGAGAATAATAATACAGTGTTATTTCTCACAAAGCCAAAGTATGCTAACGAATTTTAATATTCATGCTTTCTTGGAATGGAAGCTTCTTATTGATGGTTCAGTAATTCAGGGGAGAAATTTCAGAATTTGATTTCCAGTGAATTTCTTTTGACATATTGGCTTCAGAAATCTGCTAATAAACTTCAGAAATCTGCTAATAAACAAGAATAGCTTATCCGACTACCTTTGGAAAAAATCAGCATTAAGGGGGGGGCAGAAGGAAGTGCACACGTCCCTCTCTCCTGTCTTGCCTCCCTCTCCCCACTTGCTATTCAAGCATTACAAAGGCGTTCCAAAGTTTATCGTAAATGCCAAAAAGTGGACACAGCTCCCACGTGAGCTGGCTCGGCTATGACCCACCATCTTGAACAGATTCATTTTATCCAACTCAGTTCCAGGAGGGAGTTTGGGTTTGGTGGGGGGGGTGTTTTGGGGTTAGTTTTATTTTTTTGACTTCACTTTTCTCTAGTCACAGCAGGTTGTACCTACGTGAGGAGATGGAATGTCATGACTCTGGGATCTTATACAGTCCCAAGTCCATGCATGTAGCTGTGGCCTGGAGTGAATGTTACAATTAGGGGTTAAACGAGACAAAACGTCAGAATATGTTCATATTACACACAGCAGCCAGCTGGCTATAAATCCAAGAAGTAAGCTGGAAAGCTTTAGAGTTTAAATGGATGAATACAGATATAAACGGAAGAGCAGTGGGTTGTCACCATAAGAATGGCTTTTAAGTGAAAAGAATGGATGTCTCTTAAGAAGCGTTTCCACAACATGTAACCTCCTTGAGATGAAAAAAAGTGTGTGATGATTGGGACATTATGTATATTTATACCTTCTATTTTGTTTTGAGACAGAGAAGTCTGATTCAGCGTGTCTGAGCAACTATAACATGACTTTACCTACAGGTGTTCCTAGTGAATATCTTTAATAATACCTCTGTAGCTGATGACACATTAACAGGATTACTCTCTTAATTTATTTCAGATTCAAATTACCATGAGCTGAGCTGTGAGAAGCCACGAACCATTTCTCTTGACATGTTTCCAGCTGTAAGGCATGTATGCTGTAAGCCTTCTCTACTCTCTATATATGAATGAACCTATGTCCAATGGTCCTACCTAGGCACAAAGCCACCAGACCACCTTGAGGCTTCTCTCATCGAAGTATCTCTGAGACTTTCTTCTCTTTTTATTAAATAACGATAACTAGCAGAACCTTCTGGAATATAGACCCAAGAAATGTCCTAACAGATTTCCACAAATGGATGAACCTGAATGACTTGCTAGAAGTCGAATTACCCCACTTGAACATTTGGGGATCTTAGCAGGAGAAACATTTGCTCTTTCTCCACTCCACCTAAGGCAGGTGTAATTCCTTCTTGAAACCAAAACCAGCTTAGGTTCTTACTGACTCAAATATCAGCTAAATTTCAAAGGTATAAAGGAATTTCACATTCATCAACTATGTTTATATTCATTTATACATATAAGTAATTTTTACAAAACTTTTTTGATGTTTAAAAGTGGCTCTGTACGCTCATGGTTTTGATGTACTCACTGTTGACAGAATCAGATGGAAACTGTAGGAAGACTGATAACGAGTTTGCTCCCCAAAACCTTTCTCCTGTGTCTCTGAACTGACTGAATGGGAATTGAGAGGGAAAAGAACAAAGATTTGCTGTTCTTTACAGTCACGCAACGAAAAGTGTAGGTTAAGCACAGGAAGTATTTGCAGATTTCAGATATTTTGTGGACCTTTGTTGCTTTTCCTTGCATTCAGATCTAATCTCGGCCGCAGCACAGAGGTGGACTTTCATGTTCTGCAGCCCTTCACTAATAGAAAACCCAACCCACCACTGTGACAGTCCACAGGCCAAAGTGGACTCAAGACAGAGATTTTTAACTTCAGCTTTTTGTCGGCATTTATTCATGCTGATGCATTAAGGAAAAAATGTTCTGCACCAAGAAGAGAGGGCTTAAAATTACACCGCTGAGTAAACTAACACAAATACTTTATGCATATACACAGTAGAACATGCCTACAGAATGGAAAGATAGAGCTGTACCTTCCAGAAGAAGTCTGGATAGACAATTTGATGTTCCACACCCCATATGTGACAATCGAGTGATCTTTAAGCCCCATGGCTATAAAAACACTGAGAGTTTATGATTTTTTTTAATTCCTGATACCAAATATGTATATACCTCCAACTCAACTTACCACTAGTGACTACTAGAATATTTTTAGGAAGTCCTTCAAACAGGATGTTAGTATTCTCACTGCAATTTTGAACAAGCAATAAATTGTGTTTGGTTTTTTAGCATCAATCAAGCATCAATTTTGGATTATTTGTCTGAAGTCAGAATTCTTAAAATAAGCCAGTTTTTTATAGAACTCATTTCTGGGGGAAAAAAAAATTCATCCCCTTCACTATTTGAGTGTAATCAGCTATTCTAATATAACTGCCTCTGATTTGGAGGTAAGGTACATGATTGTATATATAAGGAGGGCTGCATGATTAATTCAAGAGGTGTTCACCAGTACTCATGTGAATAAGCACAAACATCCCATCATTGTTTTAATGTCATTATGCTGCTGTATCACCCTTCGTTCTCAGAAATTTTTCTCTGATAACATCAGCATTTCATCTTGCACATCTTTTCCTATTGTCTGTATTACCCAGACCCTTTTTCTCCTTCCTCTCCAAATCAAACGCTTCCTTACTGCAGGAATTGTTATATTTTATTTATATTTATAGTTTGTTTATATTTTATTATGCTCTTCTTGGGCATACAGAAAGGCTACTGCATTGGTCATGTGAAATGCTAAGGACAGTCCAATCACAGTGGTTAAAAAGGGGTTTGGCCATGTTGCAGAAGGGCTTGTGGCACGATGGGCAACTCAAACATTCAATGTGTCAATCAGCAATATTTGGCATTAAAAACAGTTCTGAATATGAATAGGAGAAGATATTCAGAGGTGTTTGTGCCAAAAGAGCGTTCAGGAAATTTCCAGCTCTCACAAGAGCTTTCAGATAAGTCTTGGTGGATCATCTGTACCTTTGGGTGCTTTCTGGAAGCATGTTCCTCCTTTTCCTTTATTGTGCTTTGTCAAGAAAACAGGAGGAGATGAAACTCTCACCAGAAAGTAATAAAAACATTAACCTCTAAGTACTTTGGATTTTAGTAAACAGTGAGATCACTGGAAATCCAAGCTTATGCATATGAATTACAGGAGAATAATGGGACTGAGCAAAAAGTCATGGACTATAGTCATCAATATGGGCTTTTTATTGTTAACTGAAAACCATTTTCAGAGCCTCTTAAGAGCCAATCACCTCCAAACTAATCAAAGTGCTATTCTGTTGAGGTTTTGGTTTGTTTTTTTCTTCATTGGGGGATGCGCTCCTTTGGACATTCAGAAAATTGCTGGGGGCAGAGACTGCTGCAGCCAAAGGCTTTGGGGTTCATCTCTCAGTGCCTGTCTCTCCCTGTCACCAATTAGCAAGTGACATGCATGGTTCCCTGGTTGATGTCACTGAACAACAGCAGAAGCAGACAGATACACACCAGCAGCAAATGGACCTGGCTAAAGGGCAGGGAGATGTGGGGACAACAGGTGCTGTTGAGGCTTGAGATGAGGGCAAGTGACAACCTACAAGATCTATGGATGAAGAAAAGACTTGGTATTAAGATGACCTACTTAATCAGGACCATGTGGTTGACAAGGCAGCAGGAACCACGACAGCTGGGGTCTGCACACCAACAACTGCATTGGGTCACAGTCCCCAAAACAAAAGAATTTCAGCTCCCTTTTTTCAACAGATCAATCACCATGACCGTAAGTATTCAAACTTTTTTTTCCCCCCATTTACTTATGACTTTCCCTGTTTGTTATTTCTGTTGAAGCTACCTCCACAACATAGATGGAACAAATCCTTCATGAAGAATTTTTGGTTTGGTTTGGTTTTCTGTTGTTGTTTTTTTCTTTATGCCTCCCCTGAAAATATTCCTTACTTGTTCAGTGCCTAGCAATGAATCATTACAAAAATAAATCTCATAGCAGTAACACAGCGATAGATATTGAAGGTGAAAATTGGCAATTATTTTGAACTCAAACAGCCTGAAAACATCTTCAAGCAGCACGTAGAGGAAACTTCTGTATTTGTCTACATATGTATTTCCTCAACATTGTTTGATCCAAGAATGACCAACTTGAATTTTGCAGTGTCTTCAAAGACCTTATTTTCATGACTTTGTATAAAAGGCAGAGGAGTATATATATAAATGTTTAAAAAGCAGCCAGGAATATGTGCAGGAGTTTTTTGTGGAAATAGTGCAATTAAGACTCAAAATACCAAACACTCAAATTACTTCTGACATTTGGTCCGAGTCGCTTTTGAATTTGCACCTACGAACAACAACAAAAAACTACTGGTTCTGAAGGAGACTGATTATTTCCTTTGCACTATTTTACCACAGAGCAGTTATTCTCTTTTTCTACCAGAGCTGACAGCCATTCAAATGTGCTGGTTTTGCTGCACACTAAACTAGAAATATGATCTCAACTTGGAAACTCCTCTCAGAAGTATTTTCTCCTGTCAATTCTCAGCAACTGCATTCAATAACAAGCGTTGACTATTGAACTTTTAAAGTATCAATGTTCAGTCATCTTCCTGAGTTTACATATTGCAGCTGCAGGGAATAAAGATACTGAAAGACTGTGATCTCTTCCCATAGTTAAGATGCTTATCGTAACCTTCCGTGATATTTCATTGGCACTGCTTTCTCCTCCTTCATTTCCAAATGGATGATTCACAGGCTCACTCTTCCAGGAACCAACCACTTCAGCTATTCTCTGCACTTCCTTCAACTCTTCCTCAACCGCAGCCAGCCCTCTGCTTGACCCCACCTTTAACACACGTTCAACTGGAGAGTCTCAGCTAAAAATACGTATTAAGTCTTCTAAGAAGAGAATGATTAACAGGCATCTAAACCCAAGAGATACGAGAGCAAGCTTGCCAGACTGTCCTGCAGCCACTGTGGCTTGTTCACAGGCAAAAATGAAGAAGAGTCACTGTTGAAGAAGGTGAAACTGTGAGTTTTTCACTTTCTTACTCAATAATGATACAATGTGTAGCCTGGTACTCTACTCTTGAGTTAATCACAGATTAATGGCAAACTACAGGGGTGCAGTCTATATTCAGTACTCTGCTTTATAATTATGTGATCATTTTAAGTTACAACTTGCAAATAACTGTATCAGCAATCCAGTAGTTCACTAAAAAAAGAGAAACAACTCATAGAACCACAGACTGCTCTGGGTTGGAAGGGATCTTTAAAGGTCATCTGGTCCAACCCTGCTACAGTGAGCAGGGACATGTGATGAGCAGGTTGCTCATCAGCTGGTCATTCTGCTCTACACACCATGCTTGGACTTCTCCCCCCACCTCTTCCACAATGCTCCCAGATCACCTCCCACCTTCAACACAGGGACACAAGAAGTATCATTGTTGCTGCGTTGGTCTGACTGCTAGCATTCATTTAGGTTATATACACACATTTAACTACCTTCTTAAAAACTCTCTCACTGTATTGCTGGACCCATGTTTCTCTGAATACAGAACACTAAGCTATGGTATGTGCTCAGATATGATCCCATAAGAGAAAGAGTGCATCTTATAAAGCATTTAAACCTGTAAGAACTTCTTACTCTTAAGTAAATTCCAGGTGCACATTTGAATTCTGTGAGCCTTTGAGGCTTTGCAAAACCTACCAATCCATCCATGAGCCTAACCCATGAGTCCACCCTGAACATCCAACCAGCTGGGAGACAGGGCCTTCTTTTGTTACGTATGCATCGGATGGTCAAAGGCAGTGAGTATTTACAAATAAGGTTTGGGGGAAAAATAATACAGTTTTTGTACTAGAAGCAGAAAAAGGAGGTTGAAGGAAATGTCCACTTCTCGGAAGACATTAACTCCAGTGGAAATATAGGAAAGAGCTTCATATGATCTCAGATCTTGACTGAGGGTCACATCAGGACACAGAAGGAAGCAATAGATGACTGAGATGGGTATTTCAAAAGGTCTGCAGCTCTCTAATGCTAAATTTATACTCAGATGCTTGGAGTGAAAATTGTAACAATCAGCTTCCTGAGCTAACATCATCGGGGTGGGGAAATGCCAAGAACAAAGGGAAATCTAGAGTCTGGGAGTCAACATGAATATTGAATTTTCCAAATCAGCCACATGAATGGAAAGGGCTGAAGTAACACCCAAGATAAAAAGCAGATGATCTTCAAAACAGAGAAAACCACCTCGGAATATTTTCCTGAAATTACTGTATCTCATTCTTCTAGCAACACTTGCCCTCAAGCCACTGTTGGATTCTTAGATCTTAAAGGTCTTTTCCAACCTAAATGGTTTGATGATACACCCATCCAACCCGTGACATTGGAGTCCTTCCAGAACAGACACTGGTCAGGGATTATTAGATCACACAAGGTTCCTAAAAGACCTTCTATCAAACAATTATTTGGGAGACTGCCCCAGCCTCTCAAATGATACCCTAGTCATACACACCAGTCACTGCTTCCAGGCAAGGCCACTGCACTACAAACCATCTTGGTGTAAAAACATCATCTACTAAAAATCTGCAATGCAAAGAGTTTACAAACAACTGGCCCTCACGACAGCATTAAACACCACACTCATACCACATCCAGATACCTGCTCCTTCCATCAACAACTTGCTTACCCATCAGCCGTACCTCATGGTCTCACACTCTCAAGTGTGACTGGTCTGGTCTTAGCTAATGGAAGCAACCACTCTCAACACAACTATCCTTCAGAAAAAGCAGAACACCTTCAGAGAGAAGCAGGACACCTTCTAGTCCCAGCTCTCCTATTTACCTGCTCTTGCTGTTCTCAGCTGTCCCTTGACTTCTCTGTCCAAAATCGCTGGATATTTCCCCTGTTGCCAAGACCAGTGGTACCTGTTCTACTTCCACAGCTTCCTGATTTTACTGTAGCACCAACCAAAGGGAACAATAGAAAATCTTTTTCACCAAGTAAGACATTAAAAACCTCCAGACTTTTCTATTAAAAAAACCCCCAAACAAACAAAACAAAAACCACCAAAAACCCCCAAAACAACCAAAAAATACCCAAACCAAAACCATTTCTTCTATGTATAGTGTTTACAAAAAATGCTAATTCTAAAATTCTGGGAATACAGCCCTTAACTTAAAATAGTTCCAGAATTATTTGCCATTCATTATCCATTACATTTCAGAACCTGTGTCTAACTTTGAAATTTAGTATGTTTACCCTGAGTTTTATAGTATACTAAACGTTTTCATTACTTTTTACAGGAAGCAATACAGAATTACTTGTAGATTCAGTAATGGAACCAGTAAGCCAATGATCTTCCATTTCTGAAGTTCCCTAGTTACCCTGAAATAATAAAAATCCATCAAGACAGCAGCAAGAAAGGAAGTGGACGGTTCTCTACAGCATCTCAACAATAAACCAGCAGAACTGTTATCCTTCACCAGAATGTTCAAAAAACTAAATTGAATGGCAGCATGATTGCAGTGGTTCCAGTTATGTTAATTAGGCTGAATTCATGGTTCATTGCTGCTGCAATTACGCTGCAAAGAAATGCTGCAAGTGTGCTCCCCTCATCCTCCTGCAGCCTGCTGAGGATGCTGCCATTACTCTTCCTGGGGCAAAAAGACTTTTTTCTAAAGAGACAATAACACACACACCCAAAATGCAAACCCTTCCGCTGTGAAAGGTGGTTTGAGTAAGTGGCAGTTTGGGTTTTGGCATTTCCCTTCACCCAGAGCTCCAGCCCGTGTATCAGTGGGGAAAAGGTCTGATGTGACTCGTGCAACCATGAAGAGGTTCTGCCAGGTGCTCGGGAACTTCTCACGGAATGCTTTGGGTTGGAAGGGATCTTAAAGATCATTTAATTACAACCACACTGTCATGGGCAGGGACATCTCCCATGAGAGCAGGTTGCTCAAAGCCCCATCCAACCCGGTCTTGAACACATCCAGGGATGGAGGATCCACAACTTCCCCGGGCAATCTGTGCCACTCACCACCTGCACAGTGAATAATTTCCTCCTAATTGCTAATCTAAAGCCACCCCCTTCCAGTTTGAAGCTGGAAGAAGGTAGATGGCTCAGATCTTCAGAAGATGACAATTACATTCAACTAAATCAAACAAATAATGACTTTGTGATATGAGAAGGCAAGAAAATCATCAACAATAAATTAATCTGATGACCAAATGTATGTTTTAACCGAAAGCATATTTAAATCTGTATGCTTGCAGTGGAGAAACTTTGCTATAATTTGAGTTGCATTTACCTTAGTAACCACTCCTAAGTATTTGAGCTATGTCTGATAATTAAAAATATGTTAAGAATACCTACAGATATCCATGCATGATAAACATTAGAGTTAAATTAATATCTTTAGATGAATTTTGAAATTATTTTTTTTAAAAAAAAAGTATAATATTGCTAGATTTAGTCCAAGAAAACTGAATGCAATAATCAATTCATTAATATCAGATTTCTAACATTACTGTTTCTTTACTTTCCAAGAAATTTTTTGGTCAATGAAAAGCCTTATTCTCTCAAATAGCAGAGAGAATCACAGAATCATTTTGGTTGGAAAAGACCTTCAAAATCAACAAGTCCAACCCTTAACTCAGCACTGCTATGTCCACCATTAACCCACGTCCCTCAGCACCACACCTCCACAGCTTGAAAACCCCTCCAGGGATGGGGACTCCATCACTGCCCTGGGCAGCAGCCTGGGCCAGCCCTTGACAGCCCCTTTGGAGAAGAAATTTTTCTTCATGTCCAACCTAAACCTCCTGTGGTGCAACTTAAGGCCGTTTCCTCTTCTCTTGTTCCTTGGGAGAAGAGATTGCTACAACCTCCTTTCAGGGAGTTTTAGAGAAGACAGATGATGTACTGACTACGTTTGCCTTTAATGAGAAGGAAATACTTCAAAGGGTGTCTTTGCCCTTCAACAGAAGTTTTCAAAGCTTTCCAGATTTTACTGGGCTGAGGAGGCTGGGACAGAGGAAGATGATTTTATAAACACGCAACCAGCTTGTCGTTTGTTTGGGGTTTTTTTAAGAATGGATTTACTTTTAAAGCCAGCCTCTTCAGAAAAGACATTTTCCAAGGCTTTTATTCTCAAAGAAACATTATGTGGAATCAGGTGTCTAAACAGAAGCTAGGTCATTGCATACCTTCAAAGAACTAAATATCCTTAGAGCCTAATTTCCAGGTCCACAATTGACTTAAGCATTTAGAAGTTCAAGTCTCATTAAAACCCAGTGGTGCTTAAGCACTTAATTTTTATTTTTTTTTCTCCCAAATTTAAGGAGATCTTGAAAAAAAATTTGATACCAGCCACTTCAAAGCCGACTCTCCAAACTCTGGGATGATTGAGTTTCCATAATACAATTACGGTTGTAACGGAGCTGGATTGAAAGCTAGGTTCAGCTTTCAAACAAGCTCCCCAAAACAGTTGCAGATGATGTGCCTTTTAGCTTTCTGATCCTCAGGTGACACAAGTAGGAACGACATCAGCGAGAGAGGCGCTAGAAAGGGAAGGCAACACTCTTAACTAGAAATAACCATCTTTTCCACAGATGAATGGACATCCATAACAATTTCATCTAACGAGACATCCAGCTTACATGCCCATTTAAAAAATGATAATGGCACTTGTCTGGCAGGTTTGTTCCTCAATGCTTCATTCAACGACTATTCCCATTCTTTTGCTTTTTTTTCCACTAATATTATCGCAGGTCTTTTTCCAGATTAAATCTACCAGCAGCTCTCACCCAAGCCCCAGCTTCAATTAATACCCAATTTGAGTCTTAACACAAGGAATTCATTCATTGACTGAGCTTTGGATCTGGCTTTTATAATGAGTTTTGTAACGCTCCTAAGATGAGGAACCTAAACCAGTTTGACACTGTAATCAGTCACTACATAAACAGAAAGGCAAAATCACATCAGGAATAATAGAAATATCTAACAGGCACTAAATAATATCAGTTTGAGAAATAATTTTTGTATTTTATGTAAAAGCCTGACAAAAGACCTGTTTTCTGATATATAATTAGCCCCGTGAATCTGCCTACTTAAGCTGGAGTTTAAATATGACGCAGAAAATGATGTCAAGTCCGTCAGACGTGAACATAGGTGTTTCAGGAGTTTTATTACTCTCACTTGAAGGATATCCCATGGATAAGAGGAAAACTAAATATTACATACACCATTAACAGGAGAATTATTTCAACTCAGTGAAGCATGACAGGACACAAATATACTGCTTCTTAATTTCATTTTGTTTTCCTAATGTACACCAAGGAGAGACAGTAAGGTAGTAAATGGCTAAGGTTCCAACATGGGACATAAAACAGATGAAACCAGAAACAGCATAAAGTCTTAAGAACAGCTCAAAACTCTGAAGAAAATTAGCAGAGCCTACAGTTTGAATCTGTTAATGACTTTACCCCCAACTTTTTCTTTGCTTGGAAGTAGTTAAAGCCAGTAATCCTGTTAAAATCTACTAATTTTAACTCTACTAATACTTTAGACTAAAGTATTTCTTTTAAAGCTATGCTCACCAAAGCTGCTCCCAAACCAAAACCAACAGCTAGTTCATTACTCTCTCTCGTAAGTAAAGCAGTAATATTGTAAGTTTATTAATATTTTATTAATAAAACCTGTATATTTTATTAATAACAAAAAGATGGTCTAATGCCTAGTGAATGCCCGCTGCTCACCAACTGAAAAGTTATGAAACCTCTTACAACCACTTTCAGCAGCTCATTAGGCTGGCAAAACTCACTCCTACAACCCTGGCTAGCAATCTGTCCTTACTGACACTCCTTAAG
>JANHFX010011438.1:25000-73732 GCA_027560015.1 Chloroceryle amazona
AAGCAATGAACGTGAGGACCACAGAGCAGGGTCAAAACACCCAATGACTGTGTCCTGCTGTGTTGGCCACCTCATCATACTGCTGGACAGCTCTATGGCTTAGGAAAGGCTATTTCTTAAATTACAAACATAGAAATGTCAGGGTTGGAAGGGATCTCTAGAGGTCACCTGTTCCAACACCCACCCACATTAGCTACATATTGCTTATTCTGCTTGTATGAAAATCAGCATAATGATCACAGAAGTGTCAATCTAACCAGGTCCTCCAGCTGCCTCTTGACAGCAGAGAGAGCACTGACCTCAGCAGTGGTGTGTAAAGATTGTGTGTTCTTGCTCTTGGATGGTTCTTGTGGAGCAAAATGACTCAAGACCGTTGCCATGTACTTAAGTATAGGAAAATAGAGTAGTCAAGATGCATCCTCAACTGAACATGCAAAAAGTGCTGCTGGAGATACCTCCATCTATTCTTAGAGTCTGAAATCAAACATCAAGGCATCAAATACACCGGCAGAGTCCATAGAGCTGCTGATGCTTTGGCTGTCACTTATTTTGCAGTGGGAGATAAAAGGGGATTCTCTATATTATGTATCATCACAGGATAAAGTTGTAACCAACTGCACTAATATAACAGCACTGCTGAGACATATTGAAACATAATCCCTCTGAAGACGCAGGAGCTTCTTTAAAGTTTCAAACCTATACCATTGAAAAACATCTTACTACTGTGTAGTCAAGAATATGTTTCTCTTTAGCTGTTCTTCCAGAGGTAAATCACACATTGGCATCTAAGAAAAATCAAATGAAATGCAGCAGTTGAACAAAATTTGGAATGCTCTAAAGAAAAGCAAATAAACTAAATATCTAAAAGCAACACATACACACATCTTATTTTAAACTCTGATCTGTAAATGGCCAAAGTTTTCTTTTAAAAGTTAAAGGTGCGTGGAAAATGAAAAATCAGTTAAGGGAATCACACCCACCCTGTGTTGTTCATTCCCCCCACCCCCCTTCTATAATGTACAGCACATTTGTATCACGCTGCTTCACATTAGAAATTCAGGTCTTGTCTGTCCTAGGAGACTACATGGTGACTGAAGAACTGGAGTGAAATGATCACATCATCACAAGGAAAAAAGAATGTGAAAACAGAGCAAAACTGCTTTTTGGGTGAGGTTTTAATTGGTTTTAATTTATTAGCTAAGGTTGATCTTGTCCAGCTACTAAATAAGAAAAAAATCAGATGAAAGATTTTCCCCACTGTCACCATAATCTTCTGAAATACAGTGTTAAGAGATGAAAATGAACACGCTTTAACATATGCTGGTCTTCCCATGTGTGCATGAATTTGGGTGGGAAGAGCCCCAGCATTTTACACCCTTTAAGCTTAAAAAAAGCAAGGAAAACATGAACAAGAAACAAGTATTGCAAAAGCAAAAACTTTTCTCCAAGTTTCCTTTATGCAACATAGGGCAACAGAAATCACAGCCTGTGTGAATAAAAAGGTTGGTTGGGGTTTTTTTTGGCTGGCTCTTTTTCAAGTCTTCTATCATATTTGAGATATATTCCTTCTGTAAGTTTTGACTGAGTGCCTTAGAAGAAGACCTTCATTTATCTATTATTTAACACGATTTAAATTACAATTTTTTTTTAAGTTTCTGACCTCCTGTATTTTATGACGTATCAAAACCACTTTGACTCTTACAAACCATTTAATTACAGAGATAATAACTGCACATTTGTCCTACTTGCCATTCACCAAAGTTTCAATGTGACTTCTGAAACCATCCTGTACACCTGTCATTCACTAGTTCTGCTTTCAAATTACTAAGGGGAAAAAATTGTCCTCGATTCTTTCTATGGTATCAATGACATCAGCCCATGGCATTGCAAAAATTGAGAAAGAACTTTGCAATCTGTGACTCTATGGATACTCTTCGATCAAGTCTACACGGCTGGAAGAAGAAATCAGATTCTCAAATGACAAACTGCTATAATTGACTTCCATGGAACTGCACCCTTTAAGCCAACTGAAGATCTGGTCCCCAAACCATTAGGCATGGCTGATCAAACCAACCATTCTGAAATGGTGATCTCTGTGCCTTCTGCACCAGACTATGTTACAGGGAATGGGTTACAGTCATAAGGGAAGAAAGTTCTCTGAGCTATATAAAAAATGAGACAGAAAAATCCCTGTATTCAGCTCGATATTACACCCTTATTTTGGTTACAAGATTTATGGCATATTTGCTACCCAACTAAGGCAATTCACAGCGTAGGCATCTACTCGGTCACTGGGCTTTGTCAATAAAACTGAGTCTCTATCAGAATCAGATGTTTATTCTTCAGAATTAAAGAACCCATGTCATAGTTAAAAAACTTTCATATGCTTAATGGACTTACCACAGTTGTGCTGGAAAGGACCTTTAGGTCTGCATCATAATTGTCTTGTTTTCTTAAAAAGTTAAAGTAACATAAATCCTTGCTGGTCTCAGCAGTGCCCGTTAAGAAAAACCTTTGAAGACTAAATACATCTGTGCCTTGAAACAAGAGCATTGGTCATTAATGAATGGGAATGGTGGTCAGAGTATCATCTAATTAAAAGGTAGGCATGATGGGATGTCCGACTGGCTTTAAATGAGGAAATGAGATTCTGAGGCCCTTTGTGAATGCCCTGGGTTTGAAGATGTGCTGTCTGATCTAAGAGCAGGTGTGATCGGTAGTAGGACCAGGATACGTGCTGGCTGAAGAGGACTGCCTTCTTAAGACTGACTTTGCATGATCCTGGTGTAGGAGCACCACTGTGGACTGAGAAGTGTTTGTGTGGGTGTTCCTGGTCTAGTTTTTAATAGACCTCATGGCTGGGATTCCCATGGGAAGCAGGAAACACCACATACATCGCTGCCTTCTGAACTGGTCTAACACAGAAGCATATAATTGTGGTATAATGAGAGAATAATGGAGGG
This sequence comes from Chloroceryle amazona, assembly GCA_027560015.1. Lineage (NCBI taxonomy): Eukaryota > Metazoa > Chordata > Aves > Coraciiformes > Cerylidae > Chloroceryle > Chloroceryle amazona. The sequence goes on from JANHFX010011438.1 coordinate 27,964, forward strand.
ATTCCTTTCTTACTTCACACTTTGTAGATAAACCTGCCAAAATAATTGACTTTGGTACTGACTCAGACAACACGTCTCAGTTCTTGTGAATTATCACAAAAGCCTACACGTTTGAGATCATATTGGAACTTCTCCCACAACAACGAGACCCCGGTGAGGGGAAAAAGGACAAAATAAACTAAAAACATCTCAGAAATTCAATGTCTGACTTGGTCTACTCCAGAAATAGGTCCTGCTTGAAATGTTAAAATCTTAAGTATTAGTAAATGAAACAACTGAGCACACTGGGTTCCTCCAAGCTCGTGTGTGTGTATGCACATACATGAGCACACGTGGAAAGGATTTCTGGTCAGCCTTTCATGGCAAATCAGCCAATGACAAACACTTTTAATCTATGTGGAAATGTGGTTTCACAGTTCAGTCCTTTGGGGCCTGAGAACTTTGCTCGCCATATGTGTGGGGCATTACACAGTAATCTCTGAAAAACTGCAAGGCAGATTAGCTCTGAGGATCTTACTGATGATAAAAGGTACTGAGGATCTTTATGCTTACAAGGCTAGATGAAGGCCAAGGTAGAACAATCCACAACCCTGTCTTTTCATGGTCATGTTTATATAACCCTCTTGGTTTTCATCAGAAGGCAAGCTCTTCTTTCCTACATCCCAGCTCTATATGGCTGCCTCCTGGTATATTTGTAGCAAGTTCAGTATGCTGCAGCAAAGAAAGCTGAAGGGATTGCATCAACAAGGGCATCACCAGCAGAGAAAAAGAGTCATTATCTCACTCTGCTCAGCTCAGCTCATGGTGGCTGGGCCACCATGTCCAGACTGTGGTTTTGCCAAGAAAGGTTGGGTCAGATGATCCTTGAGGTCCCTTCCAACCTGGTATTCTATAAGTCTATGGTATGTTACAATGAACACTACCAGCACGTAGGTAGCTCAGAGGACCCATTCCCAACAACAACATCAGTTCCAGAGACTTCTGTATCATTCAGTTCCTCATTCATGCCTTCATGTTACCCTTTGATACTGCTGCTGCTCTCCATCCTCAGCCAGAAGAGCTCTGTGTGACCTGCAGCATTTCCACATCCTCGATGCTGCCTTATCATAAGGCTGGTGACTAAAGATGTGGGTTACAACATAAACTCTGGCAGAGGACAACTAACCAGTAGGTAGATGCAAGAGAAATGTTGCAGGTTGTCACAGTGCTTTTATGGTTTCTCCAATAAATACTATAAAATGCACAGAATTACACAGCATCAGTGTATTAAAACAAAAAGAACTTCTCCCCGCTGAAAAGCTCTGATAAATAATGCAGCTTGGGCATAAAAGGTCTTTTTCTTGCACGCCGACAAGTTATATGAGCTTTGTTTTAAATGGTCCCCACAGAAAAGTGACAATTTAGTTTTGTTGGTAGATGCTGCTATGATTAGCATTCTAAAGACCATGCAATTCAACCATTAGACCACATCAACCAGAGATGCAGTACATGAATATTACCTTCGTTACCACTGCAAAACTCTGCCCATGATGAGTAAATTTAATAGTAGATTTACGTACTATATTATACATTAAAAGAGACTCCAAAAACTTCAGAAAGATGATGTAGTTCATCCTGTTTCTACTGGTGCTTCCACTGTCACACATCATAGATATATTGTGAGAAGCACGAGAATATTTTAGAAAGATGTACGAAAGCAATGAACTATCAACACATTACCCTCATTCTTCCTGTCTAGAAAAGGCCACAGATTGGTCAAAATCAAGAAAACAATCTTCACTTTGACAGAAAAGCAGAAGTAGATGATTAAAAATTTGAAAAATATATATATTTTTATATTACAAAATAAACCTCACTATGACAAAGTTTCTATGTGTGCCTCAGAATAAAAAACTTGATGGCTATGAGAAGACAAGGAAAGAGAGGACTGATGACCCAGCTGCTTGCTGCACAGAAAGTGAGTGACCACCTGAATAGAATCATAGAACAGCTTGAGTTGGAGGGGACCTTAAAGATCATTTAATTACAACCCCCCTGCCATGGGCAGGGACACCTCCAGCTAGCCCAGGTTGCTCAGAGCCTCACCCAGCCTGGTCTTAAACACTTTCAGGGATGAGGTGTCCACAACTTCTCTGTGCAACCCGTTCCTGTGTCTCACCACCCTCACAGTAAAGAACTTTCTCCTAATGTCTAATCTACGTCTGCCCTGCTCTAGTTTAAAACCATTGCTCTTTGTCCTATCCCCACATGCCCTTATAAAATGTCCCTCTCCAACAGCACCATGTTGATTTCTTATGCACATAGCCAGGATTCTAAGCAAGCAGGTAGATGTTGCCTCCAGCATGATTCATTAAGAGGTTAAAGTCTGTTGTTCAAACTGTTTACGTATTTTACAACCAACCAAACTACTAGAGTGCAAAATTAGAAGTGCGTGGTCTCTAGCCTAGGACAGTTTTTGACAAGCATATTTAAACTTAGCATGAACCTGGATGCAATTTAAAAGAAGTCAGGGAATGAGATGACAATAGAAAAGGTTGTTATGGGAAGCCCTGATGCACAGGAACAACACTGCTTAGAGAGGATACAACCCCACCTTCCCACTTAAGTATCAGATACAAAAGAACCATCCAAATTAACACGGGAAGAGCCACGACAGCAACCACTTGACATAAATTTCCGTATATATATATGATACAAACCCCACGGCATGCTAAGCACCAAAGTATACACACAAGTTCAGTAAGATCAAATATTAGCATTCCAAGTCAGGTTGGTTTGGGCTCTGAGCACCCTGCTCTGGTTCCAGATGTCCCTGCTCCCTGCAGGGAGGTTGGACTGGATAACCTTGAAAGGTCCCTTCCCACCCAAACCATTCCACAATTTCTTTCCACCATCCACAGAAATTCTAATGCTGTTCTTAGTTGCCATTAAACCGTTCACGATAAGGATGCTGATTAAGTTTTTTTTTGCCAGTTGGAAGCTCCTAAAGGGGTGTGGTTTAAAGCCCATTTACCAGCAATATAACAACACTGGGAAAACGTGTATGTTTTGTTTATTCACCCCGTGCCTTACAAGTTGATCTTCAGAAGTAATAAGGGAAAATGAAGGATATTTGATTTGATTCATCTGTATTAACTTTATACCTTTAGAAATAAAGAAAATGCAGCTCCTCCCCCTCCAGTAGCCATCCAGACACAGTAAAAAAATTGCAGTTATATTTATGGGTGCACACTAATTCTCGATAACAAAAGAACTAATTGTTCCCAATAATCTGTCCGACAGCAGTAGTGCTTCTACTCTTTGTGATAAATTTTCTTCATCCACAGTAATTCATCCCATTCGGAAGAATGGGATTTAAAAATAATATTTAAACAACGTTGAGGATAACAACTAAAAGGTGCCCACAAGAGACATATTTAGATGCCTGCTAAATAGATTTACCTAAGTCAACAATGGAGTTTTATTTGGCAATTCTACATTTTAAAGCTCAATTAGGCCAAAAAGGAGGATACTGCTTATGACTGCAAGTCTCTGCCTGCATTCATTTATTGTTCAGTTCACAGTCTCTGAATACAACACAATCCTCCAACGGAGTCAGCTTTCATAATTCAGCAGTACAAAGTCTGCAAACACATGTAACCTAGATCCATATTTCACAGTGACAGCATATGATAGCAGAATGTGAAGTATTAATGCTAGTGTCACTACAGTCCTACACTCTACTGCACTTTAAGAGAAAGCAGCTGCTGAGATGAAATGTGTGCCAACTGTCTGAAGACAGAAACATAAGAAACATTCCTTCTGTTACAAAGGGAGAGACACACACAAACAGACTTTCTTTTAGACTCAACAAGCACAAAGTTTCTTACTTTCGCCTTTTACATTTCTATTTCAAAACTGCTCGTGCGCTGCACGTGGGGAGGGGGTGGGGGAAGATGTGCCTGGATGGAAGCAACAGCCTCAGCCACGGAGGAGCTCCTGAAGCAGAGGAGGGTTGGGTGAAGGTGACGCATTGGCATGGGGAAACTGGTGGAATGGTGCTACCAATGCAGAATGGTTCTCCCAAACCAGTTGTACCTAGAGAAAAACTCAATTCCCATCAAGTATCTCATGAGATATGATGATCCAGGATGCGAGTAGGACCTTTAGGACCTTACAGGAATGCTACTGCAGCTTTTCAATAGCCAAAGCAATGAAATACCATCCTGCCTTCAAACTTCTTCGTCCTAACCCATCCTCAAGGAGCATCTGGTGTGTACCTGCTACAGAGAGCTTGCTTCACTAGACTAAGGGACAGACTGCAGAGCTGTAAACTGGCTTAATAAAGGGCATTTTTTTTCATCTCTTCTCTATATAAATTGCGAGTAGAGCACCTGCCCTTCTTGATTTGTGTCTTAGTGCTGGAGTAACCACACCAAGTGATCCCCGCCCCGTGCTGTATCACCACCTTCTAAGCAGAGAGCTGCAATAGGAGTGTGACATAATCTGAAACGTGTGGCTGTAATTCACTTAAAAACTAGTACAACCTCATTGACCTCCTTATCAACCAATTTATTGTGCATTTACAGACTGGACAATGAAATAGAGGAGGTAAGGTATTAATGGTGACACTATTTGGCAAGCTCGTAGCGCAGTTCATTCAAAAGGCAATTTTAAAATTGAATGAAGAGGTTTGACTAGGCAATAAAACCAGCCACAATGCCAGTGAACAGTACTTAGGAGGAAAGCCTCTAATTATCCTATTTATAAATCAACAGCAATTTTACTGATGACTTCTTCTCAAACTTGATTAAAATAACTTCCAAAAAAATTAAAAAATAATCAGATCATATTTATTTTATTAAATTACAGTTTGAAAGTATTATTGATTCCCTTCATAAATGAAAATGATAAAAACTTGAGGACAAGAATGAGACAACATTTTTTAAGAGAAACATTTGTACAACACTCGGCAACATAATTATAGTGCTGCCCTTGGGGAAGGGGATTTTATTTTATAATGAGAATGTTTACACTGTTATGGGGTTCAATCTATCTGGGAGGGAAGGTTAAACTTCTTTCCATTAAAGACAGCCTTATAATGAAAAGCTCTGAAAGGAGAATGGAGTCTAATATAGTAGATGTAATGGCCTATTAAATGATTCACACACACAAAATGAATCAAATTCATTGTATCTTACTGCTCTTTTATGACAAAATTGTTGAAAAAATAAAACTATTGTCAAGATAATTGCGTATTACATATACTGTATTACTGTAACTACTATTCTTATTGGGTGACCCAGAGTCTACATTTTAGGTACATTAATAGGGCATTACATTTTAAATACTTTATAGTATTGGAATGTTGCACAAAAATCCCACTTTCACTCTGAAGGCAAAAATCAATTTAGACTTAAAGTCATGCTGCAATTCTGCATCATTCTTTTTCAATTAAGTTTTTGCATACATTCTTTATGATGTCATTTCTACATTCCTGCAACAGATGTTTGTTTATATCCCAATTTACTAAAATGCTGCAGTACTAGTTGCTGATATTTTGAAAGTAACCTCTACAAGTAGCTTGTGTTCCCAAAACACAGTACAATAAATGTTTTCTTAAACTTGCCCTCTCAATCTACTGCTAAAAAATCACCATTGCTGATCATTACACTCTAGTGGATGTTGCTTTTAAAGGAGCTTGAATGTATTTAAAAAAGAAAGAAAAAATTAAATAGAAGTCATGATACATCTCTACAAATATATTCTGCATGTATCAGCAGATCAAAAAACATAAAACCTTTGAGTTTTGCATGAAAGACTGAAAATGAAGTTCTGCTGATTAAGACCTAGTTTTACATCAGATATATCATGCAATAATTTGGCCTAAAAATTACTGGTCATTAAGGAGCTAGTCTTGCAAACATACATGCAGACTTAGAAAGACTACATGACTCTGCTTAGTCACCTATAGAAGTGACCATACGTATTCAAGCACAGGTATATATGATATTACATTCTAAACATCAGAATAGATGGATTTTTTATAGATATATAAGGATCAGAAACCTTGTATTACTATCTCTAGTGCTAATGCTTCTGAATACTGACTGCATTATTTTCACGTGTTGGAAAGTCTCAGGTTGTACCAGGTGCTATCGCAATGCAGTTCCCCCATAGTAATATAGGAATGAGAATATTTTGGGGTACTTTTATCAAATAAATAAATTACACCATCAGTAGTGGCCAGAGTGATGGCTTTTCTGGACTAATGGCCAAAACACAGGACACCACAAACTATTCAAATTTCAGATTCCAAAAGGTACTAAGGGAAATTTATAGAAGCCTTTGCAGGTATATCAAGAACTGCAAAGTACCCAGAAATCTCAAATAATTTCAACTGAGTTGTATAAAAAAATCAAGTCCAGTTTCTTGGGAGAAGCAGCTCAGTTGGGGTGAAAAGCCAAACACTTTTCATCCACCACTGGCTCTAGAAACAACAATATTTTGGACACATTCACCTCCTGGGCTACCTATGCTTGATGGAGGTATTTATTTATTTTTATTACTATAATTTTAAACCAGTCTAAAAATTTGAAACTGTTTCACAGCGTAAAACTATTTCTTAAAGCTTTTAACACTGAAAACTGAGGCAAGAAAAATCAATTCAAACATACCTTAATTACAGGAAGGTAGGGCTTTTCACTTTTATGTTCTCCTTATTAGAATTCAAAATAACAGAAGTAATCCAAATTTTATAATCTGAAGTGAGGTAATTCCTCCTGCAGCCCACGCCCCCCTCCAGAAGGCAAGCCCCAGTTCCTAAGCACCCATCAACTGCTCTTAAACATGACTTCAATAAAACAATGTAATCATTCACATCTCATTGAGGCATCCAGTACAAGAAGGTGAGAATTCAGAAAGGGGTATCTATTTTCAGAAAGAAGCACTGGAATAAATTGCAATTCATTTACTTTGCTTATAAAAAGTAAGAAACATTGTCGAGGATAAAGCTCTACCCACGGATAAGACTCTCCTGTATCAAGATGAATAAAGTAACCATGTGCAAGTATGTGATGTATAAGGAGATGGAGAAATTACCAGTGTAGGAGGTAGCAAACATAAATGAAATATGGAAAAGAGAGGGTCCAGCACAGGGCCACCAAGATGATTAAGGGCCTGGAGCACCTGCCATATAGGGAAAGGTTGAGAGAGCTGGGTCTGTTTAGCTTGGAGAAGAGGAGGCTGAGGAGGGATCTTATCGATGCTTATAAAGATCTAAAGGGTGGGTGTCAGGAAGATGGGACCAGGCTCTTCTCAGTGGTGTCCAGTGACAGGATTAGGGGCAGTGGCCATTAACTGGGAAACAGGAGGTTCAGCCTCAACATGAGGAAATACTTCTTCACTGTGAGAGTAAGAGAGCACTGAACAGGCTGTCCAGAGAGGTGGTAGTGGAATCTCAGTCTCTGGAGACTTTCAAAAGCCACCTGGACTTGTTCCTGTGTGATCTACTTGAGCAATCCTGCTCTAGCAGGGGGGTTGGACTGGATGATCTTGAGAGGTCCCTTCCAACCCCTACCAGTCTGTGATTCTGTGAAAGGTTATTGAGGCCAAAATTAGGTTATTTTCCAAAGATGCAGCAGTAGAGACAGAATGGGAGATCTGAAAGGCAGCTCAATAATTAGTGAGCAGGCAAGAGAGAAATTAGCCCATTAAATAAATGGACTCCTAATTTACCAGTGAAGGAGCCACTCAGAGACAGTTTCTAGTGGCCATTAAATGTAGGCAAGGTAGATTTCCTTGAAAGGATGCTCTGAATTGTTTCATGTTGCAAGAGTCTGGGCCTGGCTCAACATTAACTACACTACTTGGAGCAAAATAATGCCAGTAAGACACGTTATTGAGCAGATGCTTTTCAATTTGGTCATTTAGGACTGCGGGTATGGGGCACGAACTGCCACTCCACAACCACTGTTCATCAAATCAGCTCTTTATTCTTTCCTTCCCCTGGTATCTGTTGCCAGAACCTGTCTTCTCTCTCTATTAAGACTAGATTACCCATACTTCAGGCATCATTATCACCAGATTGGAATAACACCAACACATCATACTTTCTGAATGGTTGCCCATAGCTACGTACTATTTGGAAGGATGAACTGCACGTCCACCCCAGCCGTTGCATTTTGAGTATCTCTACTTACCTAACAACTGCTCCATGGATAGTTTGATTTTCTAGATGGAGTATCACTCCGATTCCCCCATGAAAAGGTTAAAAGAGAGAAAAGTAAACAACGCAGCTTGGACCTCTGAAGGCAATAAAGTGCTCAAGTCAAATTTCATATATCCAAGCAAAGCATCTTCATCATTGCAAAGCATGCTCCTAGTTAATGTTTGCTTTTGAAATTTCAAGTTAACAAATGCTTTCCAAACTCCATTTTTCTCCAGAAAAATCCATTTGTTTTCTTTATAGTAGGTCTTTTAAAAGGAGTCATAACTGATGGATTACAACATGTTCCTACCTTTTCAATCTGAATTTCATAAGAATAAAATAAACCACAAATGAAAGTGCTTGTACCAGGCACGTTGAACCTTTCTTCTTCTATTAGCATATCAGTCTGCCATCATAACTAGATCAATAGCGAAGATATCTGCTTAAAAGAGCACCATGCTTTCTTTTGTCAGAAATTCATTACTTTTTATTAGGGTCATTGCTTGAAAACTTCAAAACACCATATGGACCTAATTGTGGTTTATTTTGGCAAAAAGGAAGACACTGTAGAACAATTGAGGCATTACATTCTACAATTCCATTACTTTCATCCCTCTCCGTTTTATTACTGTGTCATTAAAGGCAACTTGAGTGAGCGAAGAATTATAGTGTCATGTGTACGGGCTAGTAGATTAATAACAAAACACACTCAAGTTTAAAGGTATCTAACAGCTGTTTTCATTATTTTGTGTAAATACGCTTGAAGCATATCTATCTGATTAGTGGATAGAGTGCTCTTCTCTGTCACATGCCATGGGCACCGCTATGCGCAAGTAATCAAAGTGCTCGGAAAATGAGTTTACATTGTTCACTGCTGAAATACACAAATGTCAGAAAGTGACTGCGCATCAAAGCTCCGGCAAATCAGCTGCTGCAAACAAACAGACTCTGATGCACATCGCAGCTTTAAACATTCCTCTGCAGCACAATGACTGAACGGGACTTATTGCCAGCCCCAGTGAAGGGATGCTCGCAGAATAGTAAGTTGGTAACGTGCGGACGCGACAAGTTCAGCGCCGGGTACCTCTGAAAGGAGGGATGCAGCTTTCAGGACGGAAGACACAGAGGTTTAATGGTGGAAATACTGGGTGAATTTGTGGGTAGCATACAAGGTTTCACTAAGAAAAAAAAAAAAAGGATTTTTTTTCCACGTCATTGCCTTTTGATTGTGATTTTTAAATTATTATTATTTCGTGACTAGATTACCAGAAATCATGACAGATAATCCCTCCTTTTACTGGTAACAAAAGGAACACTTCTTAGGCACCTGGAAAGGGTCAAATCCTCTCTCATCCACATACAGTCACATAATTCAAGGTGGGCAATTTAAACTCTTCTAGCTGGTAAGTGAAGCACATAAGTGAACTCTGAAACTGAAAGATCTGAGATGAAGTCTGGGGAAGGACAGGTAAAATTTCAGTCACTGAAAGGAATTCCTACATAGAAAGTTGTTCTTTCTGTCATACATATGCTTCCAGTGCAGATTGAGGCAATTTTAGTATTAAAACTACACAAGGATGAATATGAAAGAGCCTTAGATGGACTCTTTCATATATTATATTTTCATATATTAGATAGACTCTTTCCAATATAGACTTATCAGAGAAAGTTAAAATAAATTCATTCTGACTCAGTGAGCTCAACAGAAGAATTTTAGCCAAATGCTTCAGTGAGTAAAAGTAAACTGAGGCAAAATCCTGAAGAAGGATGCTTACAAAGCCACAGTACTCAAACATTTTGCCTGAAGATTGTTCTTGCTGAAATATGTATCGCCTCATACTTTCCCCAAGCACTGTGATTGTCAACCCTTGGTATCACTTCAGTTTGCTTTGTCTTCTGGGCTGCCCAGGCTGCCACAAAACAACAAAGTCCAGACTGATGCCTCAAAAGCTCCAGTGTGTCAAAAGGAGAGGATGGACTACCTCGAATACTTGGGTCAGTTTTGGGCCTCTCACTCTAAGAAGGACACTGAGGGGCTGGAGCATGTCCAGAGCAGGGCAACGAAGCTGGGGAAGGGTCTACAGCACAAGTCTTGTGAGGGACCTGAGGTTGTTTAGCCCGGAGAAAAGAAGGCTCTGGGAAGTCCTTCTTGTTCTTGACACTCCCTGAAAGGAGGATGAAGCCAGGTGGGAGTTGGTCTCTTCTCACAAGGAACAAGAGACAGGACAAGAGGAAATGGCCAAGTTATGGCAGGGGAGTTTTAGATTAGGTATTAGGAACAAGTTCACCCACAAAAGGGTTGTTCAGCCCTGGCCCAGGCTGCCCAGGGCAGTGATGGAGTCCCAATCACTTGAGGGGTTTCAAAGCCATGTAGATGTGGTGCTGAGAGACATGGTTTAGAGGTGTCCTAGCAATGCTGGGTTAATAATTGGACTTCATGACCTTGAAGGTCACTTCCAACCATAACTATTCTATGATCAAACGCACTGGCTGTGTTGTGCTTTTCTTCAAAACCACTAAAATGTCCAGGTGATCTTAGCAGACAGATAGAGGCAAAACCAGTCCACTCATTACTTTTTTCCCCCTTCCACCATGACTGAGTCTTGGGAATAAAAATTCCTCCTGATCCCAAATACAGAGAGAGGTTAAACATATGAGCAAGCCATACCTTGCAGGATACTCACTGCTCATCTGTGAAACACGAGATAAACAATGGACACAGTACACAGAACAGACTGGTCTTCTGTTGTGTCTTTTATAGACACTAGAAATACATCATCTCCTCCATGGACAAGTTCAGATCAAGACCGAAGTCAGTGTGTGATCATCTCACAGTCCCTCTCTTTTCACATTTTGGAGGATATGATCATAGCAAACATCTGCAACTGCTTGGCACTACTCCTATATTGTTTAACCAACTATTCTGTGAATTTACCAAATTCCTCTTACATTTCAAGAGTGTTTCAACAGTCATTAAAAACTAAATGCCTCTCGGGAAGGAAAAAAAAATGAAACAAAACCCCAAAAAAGCAACCAACCTCCCAGTACACCCTTTTTTCATTTCCCATCTGAGTCATTTAATAATGACCAATTTATACCTAGTGGATGTCGTAAGGATTATCCTGGAACTTAAATAATTCCTCGTCTTTCATGGCATTTATCCTCTGACTGTATTTATAAAGATTAACACATATCCCCTTCTCAACCTTTATTTTGCTAGGACAAGTGAACCATACTCTTTTAATCTGCTCTCATAATACAGATTCTCCTAATCATCTTCACAGCAATTCTCTATACCTGTTTCACAGTTGAAATTAATCTGTCTTGAGCACGGTTGACCAGAACAACATATAATTTTTCAGTGCTTTACACAGACACACCCATCTGTGTATTTAAAAGAGATCTTTTCTATTGTGTGGGAGAATCACATAAGCTGCTTTTTGTTTGGTCTGGTGCAGCTAAACTGCTGCTTGGTGCATCTCCAGCAGCAAGTTCACTACATTTCTGTGTGTCCTTTACCTTGTGTCCTTTACCTTCTGTCTTTACCTGCTTAGACAAATAGAATGACCAGCCATTTAGCACCCGAAAGTGATCAAGGGAAGAAAGATCTTGCTTCTGCATTTAACATCTATGGGAACCATCAGCTGGAGATGAAAAATACTTGGGGATTTTAAAAGTAGAACGTGTCTGTGAATAGTTTGGAGTTGGTTTTTTTGAGAAGCAAAGTCATAGAAATGAAGACACGTAACCCCATCACAGAGCATCCACAATGAGCATTCTGGCAGAAGGAACACACCTAAAATCAAATCCATCCTGGAGAAATTAAATCAGAGTCTCCTCAACTGGAGCAGAACCAGCACTAACAAACCTGTGGTTCCTAGACAGTAGTAAAATGGAAAGAGCTGACAAGGGAGGGTAAGCGGAAAGATGAGGGCTCTGCCACGATGGTGAGACATTACACACTGTTAGTCCTATGGTTAGTTGGGCATTAATGGAAATAGAGACAACATGACCTGCTGATGAGTCCAGAGATTATAAGTGGGGCAGAAATCACATGAGAAAGGCCCAGGATGGACCAGGTCTTCAGTTTTCTGCAAGCCTGTCCCGAGTACTACACTTAAGAGTCACCTTACAGGAAACTGCCACAGTTTTTCCAAAATTAATTGAATCTACTCTAAAATTAATCAAAAGTTGGTTAACTTAGTATCCAATTCATTCTTTTTAGGCTTGTAACATAGCTTAAAAACCAGACTGAACATAACACTACTTTGTTGTGCAACGTCCAAAACCCCTTTGCTGCCAATTTGGATTTTCCAACACACAAAATGCCCCGTTCCTACAGAAGGCAATACAATGAAAAAACAAAAGTCTCTCCTCATACATACTCCAGGAAAAGAAGCTGGGAAGGCATTACTGGACTTGGATATCCTATAGCTCTTCAAGTGGCATCTCTACTAGTTGGTGCTCATAAGCCCAAAACTCTGATGAACCCTCATCACTACTCAGCCATACGTCTTTTCAACAGTAAAGCAGAGCAGCCTCCTACCTTAAAAGCACTTCTGGTACGTTTACTTTGGGATTTTCATATTTCTAAATGTATGCTATTTGAATTATTTAAATGGAAGAAGAGGAAGATTATTTCATCTGGGAGTCACAGCTGAACAGAGGGAATGTCCAAAATATAAAATATTAAATGTTTGCAAAGGAGAAAAAAAAAAAAGAAGAAAAAAGGGGAAAAAAAGAAAAAACCTAAACAGATTAAAACAAAGAAATTATCTGTGATTTGGCAAAATTAAAAACATTTAGCTGCATCCCATTTGGTTATGTATAAATAAAACATCTGTATTAAGTTGTTCTTACACATTACATAAAGGTCATCTCCATAGGACTGGAGAGCTGTGTTTTAGGTTTCCTCTTCCAACTTTTAACTGTGATTTTACATATTCCATCGTGTCCTTTTGTTCTTTTATTCTTTATTCTCTGAAATTCCTACAGAACATCTTAGTATCTTCTCCACTGACACTTCCATCTAACGGCACCTCTGACTAACTTGACTTGGTCGTCTGCAATCTAGCGCACAGCAGTGCTCAGAGCAGAGCCAACCGCCTTAAACTTCAGCTTCACATCTCAATTTGCAAGACTATCTATTCCACCACTCCTTTAGAAGACCCTGCTTTTGGGGGTTTTGGTTGGTTGGGGTTTTTCTTCCTTCCAGAGTAATCCTGCATTCCAGACGAAGCGTGTCCTTTCCTCAGGGTATCTCCAGTCCCCCATGACCAGTAACAGAGATTCCTTCATTCTCCTAAAACTGCTTTCTGAACACATTTTGTATTCTCAGTGAAGAATCTCTAAAAACTCCGATATCTCTTCCTACTCCTTATCTTTTCTGCAATTTTTAGCACATCACCTGCTTTCTTTTCCATTACAATACGACGACGAATGCCCAGAATATTTAAGCAATAAGGTTCTGTCACTGCCTTGTGTAGCAACTCAGAAATACATGCCCAATGTGACTGCTTCCCTCCCTGCTACAATTCTGTAAGCATGAAATCACTTTAAAGAAAAAGAAGCAAAAAATCCACCTCCATGGCTATGTAATATTCATGAATTTCATAATAAAAAAAAATAAGGAATTGTTCAAACATGGAAGGGCAGGATTTTGAAATGCAAAATTCAACAGGGACAGCCCTGTCTATAAACACCATCTTTCACACATGCAAAGGATTTCAGTCTGTACCTTCGTATGGGTTGGAACTGAACTGGACACGGTCACATCACTCGATAGTCAGTGTTTTAGTTCTGTATGCCACCTCTTCCCACCCGTGTTAACGTTGGATTCACACCGAGTGCCCTCAGCTCCCAATGACTGCAGGGAAAATGAGGGTATTTAGCACTTGGTAGAATTCTGCCATTAATCAATAGCCTTTTTCTACTCTGAATAGAAGCAAACAAAAAAAAAATCTTTAAGTCTGTCATGATGATTTTTATCAATTAAATTTAAACTTCACTGATTCTTATTACAACAATTTGATGCAAACTCTGAAAGCATTTCATGTCTGAATCACCCTGTATGGGGATGATGACAGAATCATTTAGGTCAGGAGGGACCTTCAAGATCAACAAGTCCAACCATTAACCCAGCACTGCCAGGGCACCACTGACCCCTGGCCCTCAGCACCACAGCTCCACGGTTTTGAAACCCCTCCAGGGGTCATGGGGACTCCACCACTGCCCTGGGCAGACTCACATCCAACCTAAACCCACCCTGGTGCAACTTGGTCATTTCCTCCCATCCTATTGCTTATTCCTTGTGAGAAGAAACCAACCCCACCCGGCTCCAACCTCCTGTCAGGGAGTTGTTGAGTGCAAGAAGGTCTCAGTCTTGACGAGAAAGACTCTGTTGTGAAAGAAAAAGAGCAAGAACAGATGGATAACTGAGGTAGGAAGGTAGAGAAAGCTCCCAACAGGGCTTGCATTTGTTATGCTTCATAAAAGGTAACAAAATCTTATCAGATCTGCACTCATGAGACCCCGCCTGAGTACTGCATTCAGCTTTGAGGCTCCCAACATAAGAAAGACGCAGAGCAGAGGAGGGCCACAAAAATGGTCAGAGGGCTGGAAAAAACCATCCTGTGAAGAAAGGATGAGAGATTTGGTGTTGCCCAGGCTGGAGAAAGGAAAGTTCTGGGGAGACCTTATAGCACCCTTCCAGTACTTAAAGGAGGGCTACAGGAAAGACAGGGAGGGACTTTTTATCAGGGACTGTAGTGATAGGAGAAGGGATGATGACTTCAAATTGAAAGAGAGAAGATTTAGATTAGATATTAAGAAGAATTTCTTCACTGGGAGGATGGTGAGACACTAGAAGAGCTTGCCTAGAGAGGCTCTGGATGCTCCATCCCTGGCAGTATTCAAGGTCAGATTGGATGGGGCTTTAAGCAACCTGGTCTAGTGGAAGTGGAACTAGATGACCTTCAAGGTCCTTTCTAGCCCAAACTATTCTATGATTCTATGAAAGCTTGTGGTATTGTGGAAATTACAGTGAAAACCAGATTATTGTTTTTATTCTAAGTACAGATGAATTACTGTCTTACAGATAGACTCATCCCAGAAGAATTACAAGCGCCACCCATACCAGTTGCTGATGAAGGTGTCATTTTCATCCCCTCTCCCATGACATCCCTCAGCTTCAAATGCCCACACTTATTACAGCAAGGAAGTCTTACTCTCTTTCCAAGTTGCAGAGAAATTATTATGCATGGAAGTGCCTCATAATCCAGTCCAGTCGTGACTCTACCACTGACTTCCCACATGAATATGCACGAATCAATTAAACCTCTGAATGCATCAATTTCCTCCTCGAGTAGTAATGATAATAATAATAGCTGTCCATTGTATAGGGCACTGGATGTATTATTTTTAATGCCTACTAATGAAATGTGCTATTAATTATTAGACTGCAGTTTGTTTTTGAAAGCCCAAGGTCCAGCGTAGCTCAACTTTGTATTCCAAGTGACACAACTCAAACCCCTCTAAACAACCAACCACGGGAAGTGCTTGCCAGTATCAACGGCAAATCCTACTCAAAAATCACACGGTACTGAAATCAATATGAGAACTTTCAGCTCTTACCAGCTACACTGCTGAGAAATTTGCAGCTAAGGGGTTAAGCAGATTAGATGGGAGTGGTTATAGGCTCAGTGCCACAGGTTTTGCCCTTTGTGGCTTCTCACATCCCAGACTTGGAAAATATGAGCTGTGATACTGAGAAAGGTAAGAAGCCAGCACAGCCCCATAGTGATAAATGAGTTTGCATCATCTGTCATTAGAACTTCCTGCCAACAGGGTCAGTCCCTATTAAATTACCACTTGTCAATGCTTAAAATACTGATTGATAAATGACTGTGCCAAAACTGATAACACGACAGCTTTTATTTTCTAATATTCTTGGTTACCACATTCTGCTACTTCAAGATACAGATATAGTAGGGTGGTTGGTTGCGTTTTGTTCCCCCCCCCCCCAAGTACTTTAGTGAAAGACAATTTAATCTAATACAAAACTAACAGGTACTGTGTATATGATTGGTCCTGATATACATTACATACTATTCCTCTTGCCAAAATAAACCTACTGGCGATTTAGCGATACGGGTAGATCCAAGTTTCACATTTCATCAAATGCTAGTAATCTGTTTTATCAATATAAACTGCATTTTAATGAAAAAATTCTTTTCTTCAGTACACTTCACTTTTAATGCCCCAGAGTATAATAATTCGTTCATGCTGTAGAACAAGAATGTTTTACAAGACCTTAACTCTCCAGAGAAATTTCTCTGTAAATACAAAATGCAAGTTTTATGGGAATGTGTTGTATGCAACATGAGCAGTACCCAACATAATAAAAAAAAAACAACCCAAAAAAATACAACTAGGTTGCACAGAGAATTCTGCTTAAGTATCCTTGAGAGCTATTGTGAGACTAAATGGTTATTATGATTGCATTTAGTGGAATACCTATATGACAGATAAAAGACAGTCAGTAAAACTATTTTTGTCCCTGAATAGATAAAAAGAAATTACTTTTTAGAAAGTTGTACAAAATAAATACATCCCAGTAGACCATTCAGGCAGGTCCTTTTCTGGAAGGGCACTCTCAGTTCGCTGCTGCTGAAGAGCTCTAGGGATAAAGATTTTGGGGATAAAACTGCCATGTCCTGCTGGGGCAATAGCTACTCCTCCATGATCCAGAGGGAGAATGGGAACTGCTTCATGATGCACCAACCTCCCCAGTGGCACACGACGCATGGGTGGAGGAAGCATCATGTAAGAAGCACCTACAAAAAGAGGCTGAGAGAGTCGGTGCTGTTCAGACTGGAGAAGACAAGGCTCCGAGGAAACCTTGCTGCCTTAAAGGGGGGCTATGAGAAAGATGGGCACAGAATTTTTAGCAGGGCCTGTTGTGACAGGACAAGGGGTGATGGTTTCAAACTCAAAGAAGGAAGATTTGGGCTAGATAAAAGGAAGAACTTTTTTACACTGAGAGTGGTGAGACCCTGGCCCAGGTTGCCCAAAGAGGTGGTTGATGCCCCATCCCTGGAACCATTCCAGGTGAGGTTGGCCAGGGCTCTGACCAACCTGCTCTACTTGCAGACGTCCCTGTTCCTTGCAGGGGGGGTAGGACTAGATGACCTTGAAAGGATCCTTCCACCCAAACCATTGTATGATTTTATCATAAGAAAGCACCACTGAATACGGATGCTTGAGGCACCCGTCATTCAACCACCCAACCCCTTGCTGTAGGTGCATCTAGCTGCAGTTAGACCTTATCCCAAAGATAACCAACATACTGCCAAGGGCTCCAGAACCAAAAGACTCTGTTTTATATCCCTTTTAAGCTAGTACTGCACTTTCCTCTCAACAGGGACTGTGTCCCAGATCTTGAGACCATCCCTCATGCTTGTTGCGTAACTCTTCGCGCACCAACACCAACCCTCGAAACCCGCTTGCGGCCGGTGAGGAGGAAAGACATTCAGGGGAGTAATTTCTGTCACCCAGTTCTTCAGCAGCAAGCCCCAAGGCAGGAGCAGTCTACTGGTGTTTTCTCATTATGCTAACTACCCATAAATGGCAGTGGCAGGGAGGCGATGCCTACCAGAGAGAGCAGGGCACACCACGGAGATGCCTGAGCCACCACCAAAGGCGGTCACCAGCCCCAGAACCAGAACCACTATCATTAGCATAGTACTCCACCTAAGCTAATCGATGCTATTTCACTGGAAGGCTAATTAGCCAAAAACTGCTCTTCTAAGGTAGACTGCTTCCCATATGCAAGGCAGTTCACTAGAGCTCACGTGGGTACTGCTGCTGAGCATCTCGCTGTGCAATGTAGACACGTCCCCAGTGCTCATCTATAGCTCTGGGCTCTGGTGGATTCAAGTCTCTCCTTGCTTGTTGACATGGGTATTTTTCCAGCACAGCAAAGCTATTGTATAGCATTAGGATTACAGAGGAAGGGGGAGCCCCTTTAGTGATCTAAACAGAGGTCTGAAGTTCAGCCCTGCGAGCCTGGCCCAAGTAATGAAATTGATTTATTTATTTATTTTCTTTCCCCAGAACAGGCTCCCCAGCGTGGAATAGTCACATTTCTGTACAAGAGATACTGTCAGCATCTTCTATAAACTTCTGCTTTAGTCAGGAAGTCCCTTGACTGGCCCTAAAGTACTCTCTAAATTAGCAAATTCTGCCTCTCTTCCACTATAACTAAAAAATATATATAATCAAATGGCTGAAAATGTCCTGTTAACTGTACTAAGTTATAAAAGCAAATGAAGAAACAACCGTCTAAAATCTTTAATTCTACTTCAAAATGTGCAACGCAGGCAGCACAAGATCCTCGCTACGAAGTCCCACTTAAAAGAAGCTATTTTTTATTTTCTGCCATAATCCTCATCCTCTCGTGTTTATCTTACATTATTCCACCTTAGTCCAATGTGCATTTTGAGCTCTAAGGAACGTTACTTCATTCTTGCTTATAAAAACATCTTCCTTCTCTACCACATCGTGATAATAATAAAGATATACTACAGTCAGAGGAATAGTAATAATAAGCAAAATCCATACTACAATTTGCATTGAAATGAATCCCAACGAGTACTGAATCTGACCCCACTTTGCTGACTGCCACAGAGAGCGTGGACACACATGGACCAAGAGAATTCATGTACATGACCAAGAAAACCTTCCAGAGGTGTTCCAGCACGGTCTGCTGGCGTATGGGGATGTGAGTACCAAAGACAACATCAATAGAAAGGGGATTTTCTTCCTGGACCCGAATTTTCCAGTGCAAAAGTGGAAATAGGTTGTATCAAAATAGATTCTATCGATTGTATAGATAGAAAAAAATAAAATAGGGATTTGTTTACAATACAAAAAATATATTGTCATTGCCTCAATGTCAGTATAACTGTGAATTCCAGTGTATTTAATTCACCGTGTTATAAACCCCCAGTCTGATATGCAGCACATATGGCACATAGGATCAGCTACTGGTCTGCAACCCCTGCAATACCTACGCGCTACGAAGCCTTAACTTGGGAGTTTTATTTGTCTCCAAGCTCAGGAGTACTCTGATATGTATTTCTACCTAACAGACTTCATCAGAATGTACAAAGAGGAGACTTCCAAGTCAGAAATGATAAGAGGGTGAGTATATATGGAGTAGCTGGGGCACCACAGGATGCTAGTCCTTGTCGGAACCAGAAAACAGGAGGATTAGGTCAGTAAATTTCTTATTCTGCTAAACCCTCAAATCCTTTCATCTCTTCTCATTGTCAGATAAGGACCACAGTCTGGTTGTTCACTCTGGGAGCAGCGACACATGTCCTTTTGACAAATATTTATTAAAAAGGAGAATCTTTATTAAAAAAGCATGGCAAACTTACTCTCCAAAGGGGAAGCTGTGATTAGATGCCCATCTGAAATATTTAAATGCACATTACACATGACTACAATGGTACCTCTCGTAAGTATACACAACTATTTCCTAAGGCATCTGTTATTATTTTACCTTCACTCTGAAGTGATCATTCATCCTGCTGCTGGTGCTGGTTTCTGTGCCCATCACCTACAGTAATTCCATTAAAGGTGGATACATTACGGATTAATCTACACTCCCTTATTACACTGGTTTTGATCAAGGGTCAGATATATTTTATTTTGCCTTAAAACTGCAGTATTAATCTAAAATAATCTTAAAAAGATCACTGTCGCATGCACGAGGATGATTTCTTAATCACCCCTCTCCTAAATCCAAATGAAGATTACGTTTAAGACACAAACACAACCTGAGACGTTCACACGCAAAATTAAAGAGGTCAAAGGAAAAAAAATAACATAAAATCACCCTGCTTATTTTGCCTTCAGAATTTTTAAATATTTTCCCAACATCTCAACAAGATTATGCATTTTAAAAAGACTGCAGGCACTGAAATGATTGTCAGTCATGCAAATAATCACTTACTTACACTGTATGAGTTTGGTTTGGAGAAAGCAAATTACCATTTGAAAATAACTTGAAAAACACTCTGGGCTAAGAGCTTGCTTTATAAATTTTAGCTCGGCCACAATTTTTCTTAACCTTTTTCTTCTCCATCTCCATTTAGTCACTATGCTAGCACAGGCTAAATTAAAAACAAAAACCACAACAAAACAGCCCCCCCCCAAACCAGCATTCAGGTGCCACAGGTACATTCAACATTATTTTAAACAAGAAATAGTAAATACTGGCTGCAGCTGAAGGTCAAAACTCAAAGAACTTCACTGTTATGCAGCAGCAGTCCCGTATTTTGCTCTTTTTTTCCTGTGGTGATATTGGGCTTTGTCTAAAAAACCCCCCAGATCTTACATCTAGAAGCAGTTGTTGAATAATATATGTATTAGGAATAATAGAGCTGACGTTAATCACAGAGTTGTTTAGGAACATCTTACTTTTGTCCATCAGTGCTGAGAATAAAATAGCTTTTTGCTAGAATTCTAAGTGCAACCTTGATGATAAAAACATGAGAGATGTCCTGCTTTGTGAGATGAGATCTAATACAAGAGCAGGAGGTGAAGAAGAGCACACGGTACGATAGGAGATCTGCCTCCTTTACCAGTGTGGGTAGTAGTTGAATGATTTCACCCATCTAATCACCTTCTCCTTTGGATAGATGATCACTGTGGGTATGACTTCAGACTCATCAGCAGGTCTTGTTCGACCCCATCAGCCAGGGATGACAAGTCCAAAAGAGATGATTTAATACATGAGATGGGGTTGTCACAACTTCCATCTCTAACACTAAGCTTGGGTCACATGACTTCCCAAATTATGCCAAAAACCAACAGACCCTTTCAGAATAGCTCAATATCAAATATGCTAAGGATGTGAAACATTCCCTGACTCTCAAAATCATGATTCCTAGAGACATAGTAGATCCTCAAAGATACCTCAACACCGATCTCCCCCAGGTTGTCAAGTCCCTAAGAAACACCTGAGGTTAGAACCAGATGATCTTTAAGGTCCCTTCCAACCCAAACCATTCTATGATTCTTTGATTTTAACCCACTTGCCAAAACAAAAGATGTTGCTTGTTAAATGATTTCCCATCGGTGCTTTCCAATATAAAAGTTTTCCAGCTTACTGAAATGCAAACCTTGCAGTGTGAACATCAACAGAGTGCACGACCTGTACTAAAAAATCTCTCCACTAATGTATATCCAGCCTTTGAAATAACTGTATACACAAACCGATCAGGGACAAACATCTCAAGTTTGGCCAGAACTTATCAGATCAAAAGCCAGACTCTCGCAGAGTCCTTACGGTGCTTTCCATCCTTATTTTAGCTAAAAAATGTACCCAGCATCGTATTGGTTTTAAGAGTATAATCAAATTGCAGAGTCATTCTCTATTTAGTGCTGGTCCCACTGAAGCAAAGTTCCTGTTCGGTGGGAGGAGAGTCCCCTATAAGAGGAAAAACAATTGTGCCAGGTTTAATCAAAAGTGAAAAGGATCTAGCGAATGTCCCCTTTGAGCCACATAACCCACCGCTAATTTCAAGACGGGCTCTGAAACGAGGGTAATAAAAAACGTCCTTCAGAGTAACCGAGGAAGACTGAAGAGCAACTACTGCTGCAGCTAATGCCAACATCTGCAAGTCTGCTCCCTGGCTACTGGGATGCTTTTCACCTACCTGCAAAGCAATAAAAGAAGAGGTAGGGGAGGGAGAGGGGAATAAAATCCCCCCTGTAACACACCGAGGGAAATCTAGCTTCTTGACTACAGGCTTAGCACTTTTACTGTTCCCTCGCATTGCTTTCTCCTCCTTGACCTCCCCAGTACAAATAGATACAGAGCTGAGGAGCAGGCAACTCCTCGAAGACAAAAACAAGTGGGAAATCACTCATCCTGAACGATGCAAGTTCGCACCACACGCACCGAGGGCAGGCTCGGCAGATCAGACACTGCCTGAATAGCCTCTGATTATTGAAATACATTTATCAATTAGGGGGTCTTTGCATATTATCAAACTCTTTCATTAATGATGCTTTAGCTGATTAGTTAGAGCGTCACCATAAATAGAGAGTTTTGACAGGCTGCAGGCAATTTATGATGTGGAAAATGCACTGACCTGCTCACATCAGGAAACCTGACTGGAAAATAAAGAACTTGGCACTTCGGTCTGATTATTTTTTCCAAATCCTTAGGTCTGTGGTCAGGAATCAGCTTCATAAATTTTCCGATGGATGTAAGAAACGATTCCATATTGAAAGCAGAGTTGAACACCACAACATCAGCGACCAAACTGTAAAAAGCAGGTAAGATTAATGAATGTACTGCTGCTGCAAAAGAATTCTTCTAAATGCAGTGGAAATAGGATACATATTCTCATCAACAAACAAAAGGTGCTAGTGGAATGCTAAGTAAAATCAGTCTTTCCATGTCAATTAGAAGTCACATATGTACCTTAATCAGAAAGGTCTTTTCTGCCTATTCACTTTGCAATATTTTTTTCACTTTTTGTAACCTAAGTAATAAATTACTATTATCAATCTAAAGGGGCACATCCTATTCTCTCTGTGGATTACCTTTTATTCATAAAATACTGAGAAGAGTGCTACTATCATTATCTCTTCAAAGCATTATAAACAGCTAAATCACTGTAATACTACTTCTGAAAGGGTAAACTTGAAAGAAAATGGAAATTCCTTAGAAATAAACCTTTGTAGGACAACTTGCACCTTTGGTTAACCCTCCTCCAACTGACCACCTGTGTCAGGTAGAGGATAACTAGAAAAATGGAGTCTTTTTTTTATGTGTATATAATCCTGATTAAAAGTACATTTACCAAATGTAGGTAGAAAATACATAGCACACAATACCAAAAAAAAAAAGTTTGAAAACATTTGTCATAGAAATGAAATGTTTTGTTCTTTCCTCTCGTAACCTATGATCAGCTGGATCAATAATTGTGTATATACAGGTATTATTTCTCCACCTGAGATCAGTCTGGAGTAAACAAGAAGCTACCAAAACGCCTGAAACATCTCCAGTTTTATCCTGGGAGTGCTGACACAATCTCAGCTCCGCTGGCAAGCCTGCAATGCTACCAGAGGGAAGAAATGCTTTCTGGCCGGGTGGTTTTCTCAATATGTTATATATTGTAATACAGACCTACGGGTCATAAGATACACTGAGGACACGTGTTCATCAGTCACCGAGCTGGTGAGAAGTATATTTGAGGTGAGAGGCTGTCATTCATCCTCACTGCACCTCACTGCTGGCTGGTCAAGAAAGAGACCTGACACTGCTCACCAAAGCAGCAGGAGTCAGCAGGAAAAACAACAACAGAAAAAAACCAACACCTTAGAGAGAGAAATAATCCTTTTCAAGCAGGCTGCGGGAGCTGAAGTGCTTTCTGGAATCCCACCCTCTTCCTCACCTATGGTTTTTAACCCATCGGTCCCCTTGTTCTTGTACAAACTCTCCAGTCATCTTTTCTGCCCCGCTTTACAGATGACAGGAGACAACGCAGGAGCCCGGCGCGTTTCTTTGCTGCTCACTGACACATAGCAAAGGCTCCAACGCCCTCATCTCTGCTTCTCTTCTGCATGAAGCCTGATCTGCCCAACTTTTTTCCTAGAGGTTCTGCGTCTCACCAGCAAATCAGAAAGAACCCAGCACCGACAGAGCCTTAAGCAGCTAAAAGGAGTCTCAAGCATCACTAATAAGTGTGATTTTATTACATTAACTCTCTAGAAACATCAGGGAGAAAAAAGAAACAATTCTCTTTCTTTATGATCCAAAGCACCAACCCAAAGATAAAAAGTGTTCCGATTTTAATCGTTTCCAAAACCTCTACACGAAGCTGGAAAGATGCATTTTTTCCCCTTTCTAAGAGATTTAAAAGGTGGGAAGATGGCATTTTTTTTGCAGATGACCACTAGGTAGTTACAAACAGTCCCAAGGAGATGGCTTCTATCTGCTGATAAAAATGGGGTTTCTGTAGCAGCAGAAATGGAAGGTGAATGATAAATAATTACATGTAGAAGCTATTGGAAGGTGAAGGAGATAGAACGGAGCATCTATAGAAGTCTATTTTTTCTCTAATAAAATACATGTTTTGAGGATAAATATATGTCAGCTTATAACAGGTTGTGAAAAATAACTGCCATAATAAAGAAAAAAATATATATTAAAAATATTCCTGTCCCCAGTGCCCAAACCCACATCTTTTTGTTGTAACATCTGAAAATGGCTGCTACTGCTTTCGAAAGATCTTTCACTACACTTCCCCATCTTTACTGCTCAGTAAGTGAAACATGTTGCAAATGCCGAGGCAGAAGCAGCTGCAGAATGGCCAGAGAACACACAGATGATTTGTGAAATATCAGTATCAACTGGCTTATAATTTAAAGATGCACGAGCTTAACTTGTACCTTAAAATGCTCAATCCCTATTCCCAAGAATTCTCCTGCTAACAGAGAGGTGAAAAAGATGAGGGAAATTAATTTCTTTCAGTTCAAAACAAGTGAGTTTTGCTGCTTCACTTCGGTGTGTGCAGTGCCTAACCACAGAGCTTTTCAGCAGTGCTGTTATTAACTTCTTTCATTAACTCAGATTGGAGAAATACATTTGTTTTTAGCAACAATAAAGGACCGCAGCCTTTAAAACGTCTGGGTATTTTAGCACTGCACAATTGCTGAATACTAGATGAAAGAAATATAAGGATTTATCTGGTATGTTTACTGCCCTCTCTTCACAAGAAAACTGCTGCAGTACATTTTAATTTCTGTTTATTTCCTTAAAACCCTCTATATAATTTCAGTTGGATGCAGTAAAAGCTACGGCCAAGCAAGAGCTGACTAGCTGCAGCTCTGCAAAGCAGCATGAAACAAAGCATCTCGTTTATGGCCAAAGCACGGGTCAAAATCCCCACCACTAATGGGTGACCACTTGTGGGGATGCCCTGATAGCCCAGTATAGCATCAGTGGACTTCATACAACAAAACTGAGATGAGAGTATAGAGCAGGTTGTTTCTGCCACGGCACTTTTATCAACATCTCCTAAGGACTCTGATGGTGCCTCAGTTTGCTACAGGGTCATCAGTTATACTGAGGAAGACTCCTCAGGCTTACGATGCTGCAAGCTTGCAGACAGCAGGACACCTCAAATAACAGGGAGCGGCGTGAGGAACACCTACCATGAAAGAACCTGGTTGTATCCATACTGAAAGTCCCTTTCCTGGCACTTCTGGACAGGATATGCCAATTGGTTCTCATGGAAGTAGAGGACCTTTTTCAATTTGCCAAGGTCAGGGCGCAGGGCAGCGAGTTCAGCCAGGTTAAGCACCGAGCTTGCAAAGAGGATCCTGGAAAACAAGGAGAACAGTGTTTTAGCGTCTGTGAGCATGCTCACAGGGGTCACCCCTTCCCCTTCTCCCTCCCCACCCCGCAAGAGAAACATAACCCCTATAGGGACACATCAATAGCTAAGCCTTAATACCATGTAGCAGCATTCAAAGTTTTGATCTCTTAAAAAGCAGCTGCTAAGAACCCAACTAGAAAAGCCCCGAATCTCATTGGTCTTCCCAGCTCGGTTACAGAGAGATGCAAAATAAAAAAGCTGGATGGATTTTATTGAAAAAGGCAAGAAAAGCTGTATCTGAAGGACAAATGGAACAAAGATAAGGCTGACTGGGGAATACTTTGCTTGCCAGTTTCATTACACTTTACTTCTTTATGCAACCAACTACTGAAATTCAATATATGAGCAGGAATGGCACATGTTCATGTTATGACATAAACCCTTTTGATTTATGCAGTGCACTTATCTAGTATGGTCTGGGTTTCTTTTTTTTTTTCACCTTCCCCCTACCCTTTTTCTGTTTTATTTTCACATTTTTATTAGGTATCCTCTATAATGCAATCTTGTTTCTCCCCTTGCACCCCAGTATTGCTGTAGCTACTCCGCTCTACAACACCGCACACGTCCTTCGATCGTGCAAAGCAGGCAGGAACACCACTAACAAGCTGCTCTCTTAGCTTCGTGTAACTTCCCAGGCTATCAGAAAATGAATGTCTTTAAATGTGTCCTATGAAACTGTCACCCTACTGTAAGCAGTGGTAGGTTTCCCTTCATTTCACCAAAAGTACGCGAGCATCTCCTGTCCCCTGGCTACGCTGAATCCTGAACCTACAGAGAACTGCAGAGCCACAGACACTTGTGTTACACATTTCTCATCACAAATAAAATAATAAAAAAAAAAGACACATTGGGTATTTATTGCACATAAAACATTAAGGTTTAATAAGCTACTTTTCAGCAGTGCATGTTTCTGATTTTTTTTTTTTTCCCTTTGCTATCCACCATTTTAATGGTTCAGACTCAGGATTGATTTGCACGATGTTTACTTATTTTAAAAATCTTTCCTATTTTTATTCCTATTCTTCCGAGTCCTTATCCAATTTTACTCCTATTCTTTATCCTATTTTATTCCTATTCTTCCTGTTTTTACATTTGATTTCAAGATTACTGCCAAACCAACATCACTAATATTATTATTCTGATTCAGGCTGTCAACCTTAAAACGTGAACTTCCCCGAACATCCCCATGTCTCTTCTCATCACCTACAGTATCACACACCATTCTTAGATAATCTGTATCTACAGAACAAATACTTCCTAAAGAACAGATCCTGTATCCATCTTCATCAACCTGAGTCAATGCTAAGCTGAGAGGCTCACGAAAGTAGGAGATGAATGTTATTGCCTTGTTCATCAAATATTTGATCGCTCTAAAGGGACTGTCAAACAGAATTCCAATTAAGAGACGAGCTCGGGTTTATTATAAGCTATACCAAAAGGAAAAACTAGTTTTACCTAAGTCATTGCTTATTTGTCACAAAGAGTAATAACCTCCGGACCTCACAACGACCTGGGTGCCAGACACCAAGCAGAGGTAGGAGAGGTTCCCACAGACGATGCAATACTTCTGCTCAGAGACAGCAGCGAGCTTAGCACCAAAGTGATGAAGAAAAATACAACCCCCTAAGAAAACATAGCTCAATTATCACAAAAATGAGTTTAACTGGTTGCTTGATATTCTGGACTGCAGTATAGTTTATCCTTTGCTGGTTTTTCTGCAGTGAGTTATGAAGAAAACTGAGTCAATGCAGGATAACGTAGAGGAACTCGCATTTTGAAGGAGGAGAGGAGGAAAAAAAAGGAGAGATGGCACATTGGGACAGAAAACACTGGAAGCCACGCAGAGCAAGGCACAGAAGCAAGAGTGGGAAGAGAAGACATGAGGATGCCAAGGTTCACACGATGACCAGAGAGAAAGCACCACAGAAACGAGATCCAAGGTAGAAACTCGGACATAAATTGCATAGCTCTGAAATATCTGAACTCACTTAATGGGCATCGGAATAACTAGGAGAAAAATATATGGAAAGATGATGTGATATTGACAGGAAAGGAAAATAGTGTTTGTAGTACTGGCTGGGACAAAGGTGAGGAATTCAATCCCATCATTAGAGAGAGCTGGTGCGAGAAAGGCTACAAACTTGGAAAGTTTGCAAGAGGTAGACCCAGATTTTCTCCACTAAGAATGGGAAGCGAGAAGACTCAACAAGCAGAGCGCTTATCATTGCCCAGCTCATCAGTAAACCAGTGTCAGGAGAAAGTGTTGCAATTACCAGCAAATTCGGATTTAGAGCCTGAAATGTGTCAGGGTTTAGGGTCAGGGCGGCCCCTTAGACCTGTAACAGATGCTTTCTGTTAACCCCCCTCCCTCCCCAAGGGGGAAGAGAAAGTCATTAGAAAAGGAAAATAGAACAGCTTTAATGAAAATAAAAATAATAATGGAATATATACAATAGATACAAACCCAGTATCAAACCCAACCCCCTGATGGCAATTACATCACCACCATCACTGATGCTGTGAAGCAGGCACCAGGAAATTCCCAGACTGGGTCCAGTTGCAGATGGGAGCTGTATGCAGGAGGTGGATTCAGGGTTTGAGAACACACAGATCAGGATCAAAGGCAGAACTGACAGAGTCCTCCTCGGGTGCTCCGAGGAAGAAACTGGAAGAGGACCCGAACAAAACCAGCAAAGCGGGCAAAGAGAGAGATGAGACCCTTGTGATCCCTCAGCTTTGTACTGAATATGACGTATCTGGGATGGAATCCCTGGCTGGTCAGTTTGGGGTCACCAGCCCTGTCTGCTCCTCCCTGCAGGTGACACCTTTTACTTTCTGCATCCCTCACTGTGGTGCACAAGATCCAGCAGTGCCCTTGGTCTGCACACCAGCCCCTGGCAGTGACTCTACCCATGGGGTGTTGTCACTGCCAGCAGCAGACACTGTCTGTGCAAACAGGCTGCTGACTTCAGACAGTGCAGGGAGTTAGAAGACCCGAGCTGAAAAGTAGAATCACTGAGCATAATTAGTTCTGTTCTCACTCAAACCAGGACAAAATGACATAGCTTATGATCGTTACAGCAAAAAAAAAGTGAAAATAAAACCATGGAAGTGGCAATGTCATTAGAAAACACCCTCTGAGATTTGCTCTGCGTGGCTTTGTGGCATTTCCAGAATCCAACCCAACGAACGCGAGATCTTCTTATGCTTGTTTCTTTAGTGGCATAAAAGCTGCTAACTACCAGCAATAACCAATTTCCCCAGCATTATAAGCTTAAATAACACCTGACAGCACGAGTCCCCGTGAACATGCCCACAGAGCAGCCGTGTACGTGGCTAATGGACTCATGCAGGGCACTGGAGGATACGCTGGAGTGTATTTCCACTTAACACCTATTACAAGGGGGAGGGAGGAAAGTTTATTATAATGTAACACGCGACATAAATATATGTCAGTTGTCATTCTGTGTGACATCAACTTTCATTTTACCTCGGGTTATTATTTAAGTAATAAATCCTAACAAGGTGAGCTTTATCATCCCACGGAGCGTATCCGGGAGGTAGAGACACAAGGTGATGGCAAGAGCGCTCGAAACATGATAATTCCTGACAGCTGCTGCTTGAGCACAAGTTAAATTGAACAGTTTATCTCAGCATAAAGATGTTATAAGGTTTTATGTTTAATTTAAAAAAATTAACATAAAACCCAGAGAAAGCAGAGTTAGGCAATCTTTCACAAACATGACATACTACAATCACTGTATAAGCTGGATTAGTACTTATTACCATGCTACTAGAGAATTAAGCTGTTTTTAGACCACCAAAGAGCTTTAAATTGCAACTTTTGTCTCTGTAAGAGAAACCTATATTTAAAACGTCTGCTAAATTCAAATTAACAGCTACATCATTAAGTTACCATCTCAGACACCCTCCCCCCCCCCATTTCAACCGCTATTATGGTGTTCTTATCTAGACCTATCAATGCTACAACATGGAATATAGACAGTACTCTTCAAAATTGTGTGCATCTTCACAAACCTCGCGTTGAAGGTCACATTTCTAATGCGACTGCCCTAGCTCTCCTCTCTGAAATAGCCCCAAGCATTTTACTGGGTAACAAATGACCTTCTTCCATAGGGCAGGACCATCACACATGCAGTAGCCTCTCCGCCCTGGGGGGGCTGGCCAGGTTTCAGGGCCACCATCCACACAAGCTCCAGTCTTAAGTTTGTGCTTAATCTGAATCGCTCGACGCAAGATGGGGACAACCTTTTCAACAGGGTCTATTGCAACAGGACAAGGGATGATAGTTTTACACTAAAAGAGGGGAGATTTAGACTGGAGGTAACGATTTTTGATGCTGAGGGTGGTGAGAGCCTGTACCAGGGTGCCCAGAGAGGTGGTGGCTGCCCCATCCCTGTCCCCATTGCAGGGGAGGTGGCGGGGGCTTTGAGCACCCTGCTCTGGCTGCAGATGGCCCTGCTCCCTGCAGGGGGGGTTGGATTAGATGACCTTTAAAGGTCCCTTCCAGCCTAAAACATTCTACGGTTCTATCACAATAGCCCTTCTGACTTCTGAGGATCTACTCATGTGAATTAAGTTAATCGTCTGCTTAATTCACACAAATATTCCCAGGAAGGAAGCTGAGTGTGCTCACAGATTCAGCGCTGTGATGTGTCCAAGGAATGCTCTGACCTTTGCTATTGTCTTCCCCATTATTTTACACCAAAGGACTGAAAAGTCAGTAAAATACAGAAGCCTTTTTCTTCTTTTTAATTACCAACAGACAAAATGACTAATAGAGTTTTTTTTCCATTTTTATCAAGCAAATTATAAAAGTAAAGGCGCTAAAGTATTTTTATTTTGCTTTATAAATCTTCCTTGTGTCACGTAACCATGATTTACTCTTTTATGGCCTCGCCCTAAATCTTTCAATTAAATTCCCCTGCAACTTAACTAAAAACACATTTTGCCTTTCCCTCGGGAGACCACACAGGGCATATTTATGTATCTATAGATCTGGAGGCTGAACACTCCAATTCACCAGGCTTGAGGCACAAAGCCAGTTTAAAACAGCACCTGACTTCTACTGGATCATTCCCTCTGGTGGGCAGAAGCTCTGGCCACATGAAGGACCGACTGCCACAGCCACTGTGTCACGGCACAGGTCACCCAGCTCTCCCTGCAAAAGGAGGGGGACTGCAGAGTACAAGCCTGCACAGCACATGAAATCCAAGGCCATAAATCTCTGCTGCAAAACAACTACATTCACAGTAAAATGAGTTTATGGCTGAAGATCTGGCAGTCCAGAAAAGAGGTACAAGCACCCAGGTGCAGTATTACACTACAACAGAGTTAAATTTAGATATTGCTACAAATATGAGCCCTTTAGGGTACTAAAAAACCTGTTTGTTAGATGGCATTGACTGAACTGACATTCATCCAGCCTCCAGGAGGGCAGCAGGATGCTGGAAGAAGCATCTCCAGACCAGTTTAGAACTAAAACCTTGAGCACTTGGAGGCATCAAAATCCCACTGTACTTACAAGGCAATGACACTTTGTTCTCACACAGCTCCAAGTTTTATCTAATAAATACATTTCTTTTTCCTGAAATTTCAACTGGGAAGCCTAGCAGCATACAGCAGTGAGTCTTTAGGGCGAGCACGGTTGGGATAAGAAGTACTGAACACTGCTCTGCTGTGTTGGCTTCCTAAAGGTCGAGAAGACGACAAGAAGTATGACCATAAACAGATCCACCTTGAGAAACAAGGGCTTCAAAAGATGATGGTGTCTTCAAGCTGCTCAAGATCAACCCTGAGGGCTCTGGTTCCTCCATCATACAGTTTCCTTGATTTCAACCCAGCAATCCAAACAAGTCCATGGATTTGGCTTGAAGTTATTTTTCAAATGTAAACTGTATATCAAATAGCATTATTAATGCCTGGAATGTTAAACAGACCAGTTATTTTTGTTTATTATTAAGCACATTTTTATATGATCAACTTGCAGAAATCGCATTTTTATCACTAGACCAAGAATACACAAATTGCAGCCAGATAGAAAACGCTTT
This sequence comes from Chloroceryle amazona, assembly GCA_027560015.1. Classification (NCBI taxonomy): domain Eukaryota; kingdom Metazoa; phylum Chordata; class Aves; order Coraciiformes; family Cerylidae; genus Chloroceryle; species Chloroceryle amazona. The sequence continues at coordinate 59,685 of JANHFX010011438.1, forward strand.
TCCCTTTCCCATTAAACAATAGATGACTGAATTTCTGAACAATAAATACTAATAAGAGATAATACATGACAGTATAGAGCATAATAAATAATAAATTAACAATATTTTTTGACATGGAATGTACAAGTGTCAAAAATGCTTATTGATATTATACTATATACCTCATGAATTAAGGTTTTCTAGATAGAGCATAATTTGTAATGTTTACAGAAATAATTAAGTCTTACTATTTTAACGTTCTTTATTTCTCAGAACAAATCACAAGGGTTGTCATGCCTTTCATCTTAATTAGGCCATGTGTTTGTCTTATTTATTTCTGTGTACTTTCATAAACGTTTATAAATATTATTTGCAAAGAATTCCCCCCCCCCTTGCTGTAATTACTACGTGTACATATAGTACATGGTGATAAATATTCATGGCTGCAAACCAGTCAGGAGTTTTGGATTTGGAGGTTGCCTTGTATGCTAAAATACAGTAGAAATGAAGAGCTTGTTTTGAACTTTTATATATATATATAAAGCATTAGTGGTATATTTTAATTTAAAAAATACATCCTCCCCCATTTTATAGTATGTTATTTTGGATTATAGTTGAAATTTCTGTTCCTACTGTGACAGACCTTAGCTAGGTTTTCCCAAAGAATTTACTGCCCAGAAATCAAATGAATTTTCCTCTTCTTCAAATACATCAGACCCCAAACCAAACTCTAAACTCTCTACATGCACATTTGCCATGGGACACAGCTGGAGTAAGGGGACTGTGTTCCCAGCCCCACTACCACATGTCCCCCCCTCTCCTGTGTCTCCTCATGTCACCCAGACTTCCAGAGCTCTGCTAGGGGGGAATTTCTGAGAACCTCCCGTGTCAACTTGCTGACCCCACTGGTGTTATGCAGGCAAAACCAGAATTGGGCTGAAGCTGAAAAATAGCAAATCTCTCACATTTAAAATATTCCAGGTTACATAAAAGCATTTTTTCATTTGTAAATTATTTGGGTTCTCTCTCAATTCCTTCCTAGCCTTCTGAATCTTGATTTCAACCAGCTGATCAGAATATTTACATACAACCAAATCTCAGAATCCAATTCTGGGGCCAGATCCCCAGTGACAGAACTGGTGAAGAACTAACCTTAAACACTCATTACTAGTTTTGAAGACCTTTAACATAAAAAAAAAAAATAGCAAAAAAAGGATGGGGAAACAGTGAATCAGAACTACTTGTCCATTTAACACCAAGAATTAAGCTTGAAAGAGACTCTCTCACATATAAGACTTTTAGACTTTTGAGGGGGGCTGTATTTTGTTTGGATTGCTCGGGTTCTTCGGCAACAACACTGATGCTTCTTGAATTTTATTAAGTGTGTGGTACTATTTTTTTCCCTGATTTGTAATTAAATTTGGCTTCAATTAATTACTGACAGATGCACATTTTTACTTCAGTGGCCAGATTGTTCACCATGGGCTACATCGTCCTCTCTGCTTCCACGGAGGGAGAGGTCGAGACCAAGCAGCTATAGCTGCAGTGATGGGGAGGAAGGAGAAAGCCATAAATCCACATCATCTTCCTCACTCTGATTTTGTCAGTTTGAAATAATGAAGCAGAGGCATCTTATTAGAGCAGAACATAAGGAAGTCAGAATTACCCACTAGTGAAAAGCAGCCATTGCTGGAAGGTTTATAGAAGACATACTGACTAACTCTGCTCAAATATATGCTGTGATGGAGCAAGATAAAAGTAAAAAGCAAGTGACAAAAAAAAAAGACAACAAATTCACCAAGAGTAAATATTCAGGATATGAAAATACTTTTTTTTAAAAAAAATACTTGTAAAATTGATGTTCTAGTCTTTTAAATAGCATTTAAATAGAATTATTTATTACTTTAAAGTCTGCAAATTCATTTCACTGAGTATCTCTTCCAACTGTGGAAAAAAAAACCGAACATGTCAAATGACTGGTATGAAAAATGCCCAAGAGGCTGTAGCAACACAAAGTCCTAAGACAACACATAACAACACTAGCATTCAGTAGCAAATCTGAACACCACCCTTTTTGAACCATTACTTCGCATCATCTGGTGTTAGTTTGGATTCAGGATGACACAGCAAAGACTGTCAACATCACGGGCATATGGACCTCACTGCAAGTGAGACTGATTTATCCCACTGAAGGGGAACTCAGTGCAACACAGACTCACCAAAAGAATGAGAGTTTCCCTTAAAAAGGTTTCTAAGACCAGATGCTCAACTGCATGGATTGCAAAGTGAAACAATGGCCGATTTTTCTTTACTTTAAAAAGTTTTGGCAAAACTCAAATCTTCTCCCGGTTTTCAGATTTAATTTTTTTATGGTTTAAACCAACAGATGAGCCACTCACTTTGCACAATTGCAGAGATGACGACCAGGGCCTTCACAGCCTGGTTAGTCTTGCATTTCAAGTGCCCCAAAAATCTTTTTTCCAAAGTATTTCAGGCTATTTTGTACGTTGCTTTATGCACCTTGGTAGCTAAACAAATTTGGTAGCTTACAAATTTGATGAGCATTGTTAAAAGGAACTTAGTTTTCTTAGCAAATAGATTTCATATTTTTCTAATATCCCATGGCTCTGATTTCATCTCACAACTGATAAACCTCAAGTCCTTTATAAAAATATTTGTATGGCAACTCTTAGCTAATCTTCCCCCCAAAAAACCTCCCACTCCAGAGATCAACCCAAGGCATAAACACTGCCTAAGAATGGAGACCTCAGGAAAAGTGGGAATCTTCCCAGGAAACTAATACAGTCCTCGAAAAAACTCAGACTGTCATAAAACCTGAGCAGCTGGCAACTCTGTCACCATGAAGTATCCATATGGAAGACCGAGATGTGTCAAACTACCCAAAACGAGTTTGGATAGTGCAGAAGATGGAATAAATAATTCAGTATCTTCAACACTTTCAACAGCAGGTAGTAGATATGCTACCTGCTTCCACAACGTGCCAAAATGTAACATGCGAGTGAGAGCGAGCGAGAGAATCTGAGTTATCTCCAACCTGTTTTCATGAGGATATTTTGCTCGAGGAACTTCTCTTTTTAGAGGCATATGATCCGTATCAGATGTTTGTCAGGAGCAGGCAGCACTACAGAACATTAGGAATAACTTAGAGATTTTAATATACGTTCACAAAGTTCATACTCCATCTATTTATATAAAAAATAATCTTAATTGAATATTACAAATAAAATAGAAAGGAACTACAAGTATTTATTTCTCTCAACTGTCCTTCACTCTTCTGCAGTTTCTGTTGCTGCAGCATAGTGAGAAATTCCCTCCTTTAATACAAACTGAGCAAACTACTCCATGTGATCAGTGAACTGGCAACAGGACGACGATTTAAATGTTTCTGCTCTGCGTTCGTGCAATAGTTCAACTATCAAACTACACCGTGCAGTGTCAACCTGCTCCCTTCTACTCCTGTAAGAAACAGCCACACCTTGATGCCTAAATGTACATTGCTTATACTTAGAGAAGATAGAGACGCTTCTGTTCGTTAAGAAATTAAAATAAGATTATTTCATGCTTAAGAGTCTCCAGAGCTGTATTTGGAGGAGCAAACCCCCATGCAGAAAGAGATATTTATCAACCAACACCAAAAACCCAGGGACAGCAAGTAGCAACAGCATATCAATAAGGAAAATGTCAGTCTTCGTGTATTACACACTATTTTCAGGCACTACACTTTCTGATGAGAACATTCTTTCACTCGGCAAAGCCGACACTCGCTACCAGATCTGAATGATTACCCCGAAATGGCTGAATGACCAACTGAAGTGAGATTTCAAAGAAGTGAGACAAACACTCTCCTAAATTCAAGAGCTGCCAAACATATTTCAGCAGACTTTCAAAAAATAATTGTTTTGTCTGTTCTGAATTAAGCTTTAAGTGCTTTAAAAGAGCTTTCTCTACAAACATGGCTAAAGATCACAAAGGGGAGCATTTGGGTTGAATGTAACCCTTCAGTCGTATATTTATTAAATAAAACTTGCATTGTGCCTGGCATATACCATAAGCTGGTTTATTTCCATTTACGTAACGTATTGAACCTCTCATTTTGCATGTTATCCTAACAGGTTTTAATTTATAATGCCACCAGTGAAAGAAAAGGAATGAAAGAGGCTCAGCTCTGCAGCCTGGGCAAGGCAGCTTTGGGGCTCCTGACGTGGGGTGTAAGAGACCAACTCAAGAGCAGAGGCAGAGGAGAGGATTCAAAGAAGACAGTGAGTTAAACTTTTCCCCATCTCTATTCTCCAGCTCCTGGCTGAGACTTTTGCACAGTTAGCAACTACACCAGACATGTACTGTCCTCTTTGGTCAACTTGCACAACATGGATGAGTTTCCTGAGTAAGCAAATCAAACAAATCAAACCCCAACGCTGCAAACTTTTGAGATTCCCCCCTGCCATGGAAAAATCCAATAATAAAATAAGCTATTAATATGTTTTTAGGCTTCTGGATGTGTTACAAATTATGTTTTCCCAACACTTTTCATATGTAGCTACGTTATCCTGAAACTTCTGAATTCCTTTTACCACTAAAGCAAGCACCCAGTGCTGAATGCCCATTATTCACCAGTAACATACAGGAGAAAGTCACGCCCGTGGGGTTGAAGTCGTACATAACAAAGTGAGAGGAATATACTAGATGCTTTCTAATCTTTAAAATTAATAAACTGAGGCCAAAGCTTGCTTATCAAGGGCCACGAAGCCAGCCAGGGCTGCAGTGAGAACTCAGGAGCCCAAGCAAGAGTTGAAGATAAGCGAGTGTCACGGACTAGTGATGGAATCAGCTCTTACGTTATCAACTCTGCCTACATATCTTTTGGATCCTGCTCACCATGGTACCTGACAGACATCCTGAAACACAATGATATCACCGTGGGACCGTACATAGCGATACAGTATTTTCAGATACTGTATTTTCAGGCACAGAAAGGCCATGTATACGCACATACGTTTGCATGCATGTACAGACATAAACATGCACATAGACAACCTGCATATATCTCCATTTATTTTCTGCTGTTCTATCAAATTCCACCATAAAACTGTGAAGCACTCTGAATTAAGCTACACAAACAGCGGCCAGGAAAGTTGTTGACAATGGCTGATTTATTATTGGGAAAAGAACGTGGATCTCTCCATCACTGAGAGCTAAAAATCTGTTTGCTGGAGCTGGCCGACGAGCTTTCCTATCTGCAAAAGCTGAGCAAAGTGAAATAGTCCTGGTCAAGGGCTCCAAATAAACCCCTTTTTCCAGTGATGCCTTTGGACTACACGTAAACCTTTCAGGGGCTCCTGAAAAGGAAACTTTACTCAAGCTGTTTGTTAAGATGACCGGAGATGTTCTTTGGAAAGTATTTCCAAAAAAAAAAAAGTTCTGGAGCACTGGTAGCTGTACAATCATATGGGATTAATTTTCTGTATATATCTCTATATATTGCTGGAAGAAACAAATTAAGTTTAAAATTCAAAGATCTTTATACAGTCCTGTGCTCTTAGGTACAAATATTTAAATAAGCTCTACTTCCTGTCAAACAGTGAAATGGATATTAAATTACATTAAATTATTATAGATACAAGCAGTAAAACTTCTTTTCTGCTTTCTGTGTGAGCTCCAGCATCTCGGTATTTCTTGCACTGAGTATAAAAGGCAATTTAATATTATCTGTGATATAAATTCCTGCTTCTATTAAAATACTGAGTGTGTGCTGGATGTATAAATGCGTGCCCAGAAGCCTGTGCCAGAAGCCGTCTCACGAACATCCCTCGTAAGGGATGACTCTAGAAACTGGCTCAGAGAAACAGTATTTACCATGTTCCTTTCCCAAGCATCTTGAGATGACTTTGGGATGTCATCCGTTCACTCACCTTTATTTCTTTTCTTAAAAAGAAACCAATCAACAAACAGACCACACAGAGAGAAGGAATTTCACCATCCTTGCACCAATTTAAACCAAAATCCCCCAACTAACTCCTGTGACCACCACTTGTACATGCTCAGCACGGCAGGGGCTGCCCCAACCTGCAGGCACACCAAGAGGGGGGGAAATGCTCCTCTTGACTTTGTACATGGTATTAAAAGGAAGGAAAATAGTTAGGGGGTAAAAGAAAGGGGGGGGGGGGGAAATGGGAAATCTCCCTCTCTGCTTCTGATGCAGGACCTGTGGATTGACTTGATGGGAAAGAAGCAATCTGGTAGATAAAGAATATAAAAAAATTAGTTTTCTTTCCTTCTCTCCTGCTCCTGTGTATGAGTCGAATGAACAAAATCAAGGAGTAAGCACCAGTGAAAAAATGCCATGCCAAAATTCAACCCATCAGGGTGATACAGTGCAGTGTCCTGAGCAGTCCCACTGTCGACCTCCTTAGGGCTACTGTTTCAAGTCAAAATTAAACAAGATTGCAGAGGAACAGTTCAAGATTGACATTTTCCAGCTTTGTGTCATGTTACATTATATTTGAATGAATCTCAACTTTTTCAAAAGAGAATGAGGGCTGTAAAAAAAGAAATCCCTCCTAAGAAGACTCCTACAAGAAGCAAAAGAGCCACTCATGTTGAGTATTATCAAAGAACAGGTAACAATGCTTTTAAGAATATACCAACTACCCTCTTTTTATTATGAGATGAATATGAAAAAGTGCTTCTTATTCTGCTAGCAGTTTTCACCCCTGACTTTACTGGGGTTGTGCCTACAGGTCTTTGCATGTTCACATCACGGGAGTCACTGGATGAAGCCCAGGAGCTGCTCTCCCAACCACACCACCTTCAAGGTTCAGAGGGCTCATGTTTACTGAAAGGCTACAGCTCCCAAACTCCAGAAAAAGCTCTTCAGAAGTATGGAAAAAAAATATGCGGGTTTTTTTTTTCCTAAGTTACCCGAGAAATTGGAAGCAGCAAACACTCAACCTCCCTCTTCCCTCCACTCAAAAGCACTTACAGAAAGCCGGTTCTTAACCCTTCTGCACAAACAAAATTCCCTTTTATCTTCCATTTATTTTCATTTTTACCTGAAAGGCAGAGAAGAGTTGGCCTTTTATGTACAACACACACGAGCTGGACTCTTTTGCAGCGCATTAGACTGTGGTCTCCTTCCACCAATATGAAGGCATACCTGAATTGCCACAAAAATACCAATTTTGCCCTTCTGATTTAAGCCCAGCATACATTCAACTCAACGTTCATCTCTACGTGTTCTCACTGGGTAAGAACTCAGTGCAGGTGTTATTAATAAAATAAATTTATTTTTAAAAAGGATGCTATTCTATAAGCTTTGAAGCTCACACATAGTCTAACTTAACCCAGCTTGGGCTCATCTGGTCTTTAAATGACTTCTTTCATGTGGTCAGCCCACGAGCCATACGTACTGCTGCTCAATCACGCCACTGTACATCGTCAGCGTGAGGATGATTTGCATGATTTGCATTTCCTGTACCGCCCGAGCTTCAATGAGCTCTAAGCACCACGTACAAAAGAAACCACCGCCAAGTAATGCAAAGATTTTAGTTAAACCAGATGAGGCTATTTCAGTCAGGCTGCCAATACTGGGGAAAGGGGGGAATAAAAAAAAAAATAAAAAAATAAGGTCTCAGGGATATCCTGTTGAATAAGGATTTATTTGGAGGGAATCTGAACCTTAGATCCATACCCTTACTTTTGAAATACATAAGTTGTTTGAATTCCTTAAAGAATATGGCCTAGCAGAAAATAATTCAGCAAAAAACATTTTATTTTTTCACTGCTCCTTAAGATTTTTGGCAGCACGTTAGATAAGTAATTTATCTAATAGTACACAAATGGATTCTGATTACTTTCGTTATCCTACCATATAAAACTAAATCTGATTAAGCTGAATTCACCAATTGCTGGTTAAAATTCCTCCCGATGAAGACATTTTTTATGTTATCACAAATGATCAATAAAAGCTGTTGGACAAATAGCTATGATAGGAAGAGCAGTACAGTGGGCTTCAATGAGTACTAAAGTAAAAATAAAAAAATAAATTTAAAAAAAAAGAATGTACCAGAGCCTTGTTGTCATGAAAAACAGAGACAGATGGGGAGACAGACCTATATGATGCTACAAATAGATGAATATCTTGTAAGGATTTCAACAAATGTTATAGGACTTAGACAAAATTTGAAAAACTACAGATTTTCTTGTGCTGCTGTGCTGAAGTTCACCTGAAATGCAAGCTGCAATGTAATCACTGAATAGAATATCAAAGTTACAAAAACAGTAGTAAAAATATGGAGTATCCTTAAAGGCTTTAGAAGGTATTTGCTAGAAAATGGCACGATTAATAATGGCTTTATTTAGCACAAAAAAAAACACGTTTCAGAAAGTTTACTTCAGTAACTCCTTTGGAAATGAGGCGCATCCCGTTCCCAACTTCAAAACAAAGGGAAGGCAAATAAATTTTGGGAGCAACATCGTGTTTTTGGACTCAGTCTCTCTTGAAAAAAGGGCAGATAAATGCAGAGAGTGGCAAGATAAATAATAGCACGCTGATAGAGAGAACCGCGTGTGACCAGCGACGGGGAGTACGTCACGTATGCCTGATAGCGACCCAAGACCGTCTGCTGGAGCGCTCAAGGAATCTGCATAGACTCATGTTTAATAAAAACCACAGAGAACTCCCACTGCTGGTGGTTCCAAAGGACATTCCTTCTTGGAAAATTAAGTCGCGTCTTCGTTTTCCTGCATTGTTCGCATGGAACCAATGACAAGAAGGGGTAGGAACCGTAACCGAGGGGTTAAATTTTGGTTTCCATACAAAAATTCCAGTTATTCCATTGTTGTCTGCAAATAGCCAGTCAAGAACAACATTTAATCTCAACACTTTTTATATTGTGACAGTAAGATTTAGTAATGGGAATGGCTACCATAATAAAAATGCATTCTGTCATTTTTCCACTTAGAGAGCCCCTGTAAAATGCTCTTATTTAAAGGTCAGCTAATTTTATTATGGAAAGTAACTAATAACCTTTATTAATTCTTAGGCTCGCAGTTTTCTAGCACGTCAACCAAATAAATAATGCACTGAAGGAAGATACAATACAAACCAAGCTGCTGAATATAGTCTCTATGGTATGGGCAAAAATCTGTATTTGCAATAGACAAATGAGGTCACTGGAAATTTAATACATGGGTTTTTTTTTCCCCCCCTGGAAATTACCAAAGTATGGATAGATGGAGCTTTTTACAATGCAGGCTGCTGGTCTTCCCCCAGGCTCCAAGATGCTGAGACCACTAAACAAGGTGCTAAATCCACTAATGTCCAAAAACAGCCAATAATCCCAAATATTATCAAGTTTGGGGTTTTTTTTTGGTCATTGCCTAAATTTACAGGATATGCACAATACTGGAGAACATAAGTAAGAATTTTGCTTGCAAACTTTTCTCCTGTCTTTAATTCAATAAAATGACTGAATAGCATGAAAATATTAAAGTTGAAAATACATGTACTTTGGTCTCCTGACCTTTCTTGTATGGGCAGCATTATTAATGTTGCACCTTATGTAATATGATAAAAGAATATCCACTGTTTCATTAAGCATTTTTGTTTTACATAAGTAGATCAGAATGCAGCACTTTTCACGATCAGCCTTTCTTAACACACTGCTTTGGGTGAGTTTATTCCTAAGAAACATTACATGGCTCAGAACTAAAAATAGAGAACTATTTTTAGCTATTTAATTACATGAGGAAAAGACACCGTTTTGTATCAGTCTTCTTGAAGTTACAGAATAATTCCATAATGCACCCTGAGCGTGCATCACAAAAATCCCTGGCACCCAACCTCCGGGCTCGCACCCTGTGAGCCCAGCACCGGCTGCAAATGGAAGCAAAAATGGGTTTTAAAAGATTCCAGCAACAATGGTCTTGTGACTAAATCAGAAACAGAAGCAGAAGTCATGAGCCAAACAGATACCTATCGGTTTCCTTGAGCTTAATCTGATTAAAACATGGCTCTCAAAAATGTTAAATAGAATGCCACGTCAGAGAGCAGGCAAATGATAAAAATAGCTCATGACAGGAAATTATTATTAAACCAGCATTACTGGTGTATCTGTTATGGAAATTTCCCTGTAATTTTTCAAGGTTTCCCCCTATGTTTTTTCCTTGAGTTGCCTGTTACACTTTTCTCCCCCCCCCCATAGCATGTAAATTTGAGATGTAAAAAGAAAATTATCACTGCAATTTTCCAACTATACTCTGCTCAATACCATCTCAAGTGTGTCATACATCATCTTGTCACTCACTTTTAACAAGAAATCACATAATATTCAGAGGCAGAAAATAATCCAAAATGGGTAAATGCCACCGTGGCAAAAACACATTCAGATGGCAGCACAGGAAAAACAAAACAAAACCAAAAACCACCAAAAAACCACAACCAAACTTCATCTCAAGGACTTTCATAAATACTTAAGTGGGGGGAAGAGTTTCTATGAAAAGCTGCTGGGAATGATGGAAGAGCTGTTCTAGAGGCCACCAACTGAAATTAGAACAATGCTGTTTGATAACATAATGTCTCAGATCAACCTTAACTTTTAAAGAGCTTACACTAGTAAAATAAAATTCAGCACCCTAAAAAAAAAAAAAAATCAAGTAATTTTTATGATCATTCCTGCTGTTACTATCCCCCTCCCAACCACCCTCTAGATTATTGTGCTTTAGAGGTAAGATATAAACTAGACTTGCAGCATCTTGTCCTGCATTTAGCTACATGATCCAGAAAAAGCTTTTACAAAACACCAACCAAAACCAAATAAAGATTAAAAAAATAATAATTTTACAAGGTCTTATCTTACAAGGCTAACTCCAATTAACAAAAACCAATTTTGGCTTATGGAAATGACTTTGACAAACTTTACAGCCACCCCAAAACCCCTTAATTTTGGTTTGGTCTTTTTAATGTCAGTTGTGGAGAAAGAGAAGCTGTTAAGCAAATGAGCTGGCTTTTCATTGAAAATAGGCATTTCATCACTAACGATGATTCAGGGTTCCCCGAAGAAGAGCCCTGATTTAGTTGACTGTGGATGAGCTGGCTTTCCAGCAGAAGGACACCCAACGACCCTCCTGAGTCACTGCTCATCCTTCTGACAACCCCTTCACCACTGCACGGGGATGATCAATCATTGGTGGGATTTTAAATTTTAAGTCAAACTCTGAATGATTTGCTAGTGGCACATTGCAAGACAAACAGATGAGGTACTTCAGAGACACGTGTAGACAGAACCAGGGATGGCCTGTAATCAACCTCTGCCTGCTGCCTACCTAAAATTCAAGGGTGACAAGGCATCAGAGGAATAATAATTTTTAAAGATAATAGAGTCACCATATGCTTTTCAAGCCTTTTCTAGGACCTGCTTGATTTTTGTCCTGGGTGTTAGCACATTTGTCCCACAGCAGCCAAGCTACATCTGACTCAGCATGAAAGGGAACTTGCATCCTATTTATGGCAGCGCTTAAGCTCTATTCCATAAAGAGTCTTCCAAGAGCACTCGCATCTATTCTCCTTTATAACCCTCCCACGTTAAGTAAAGATTACCTAATACAGGGAGTAATCAGCTCATGGTCTTACTACAGGCATCCTCCTTAACAAAGCAGGGGAAAAAAATACTCAACTGCAAAGCATTAGAAAGTCAAAGTTCAAAACATCCACTTTTACTGAGATCAACGCAAATTTATTTAGATCTCAGTGCAACAAGACCGAGTGTTGTTTCTTGGTACAGAAATGCTGGTAAATTTAAAGCTTTTATTTTTGCAACGGGTCTCTACCAGGACCTGTGCAATGTCACGGTGCAAAATATCGAGAAGCTGGTGCAGGTTAAACCAAAAATGGTTTAATGCCAATGTTAACATTTTGCCATGCCAGAACGTGGTAAAACACAAAAATTTAAGGGGTGTGGAGAGCCAAAGTGAAGTAAGCTGTAAACTGATCTACAAACGGTGCCTGAAAATTACTTCAAATGCTCTGAAAAATGAATTGGTCCACAAGATAAATTGCAAAATCCTGAATAGCAATAGTCTTAAGAATGGGCCAGAAGACAGAATCACAGAGTATTCATGGTTGGAAAGAACCTCCTAGATCATAGAGTCCAACCATACCCATAACAAAATAAAAAACAAAAACAACACACACAAGAAAAAACAAAACAAAACAAAAAAAACAATCAGCAAACCCAAACCAAATGCCTAAATACCCTGATCAAACATGACTTCAAAACCACAAAATAACAGAGCTAAGCAGACCCTTCCAGGTGAGAACTGAATGGGCAAACTTCACATGCACACTACCAGCCATCCAGATCGATGCAGATCTGGTCACAACACACTTTTCCTCCTTTTGTACCCCCTCTTGGATCCACCTTCTCTACATCACCCTAGAAAATGAGACAGAAAAGGGCAAACTGGGGTTTGTAAGAACAAATATACACACGTGTAGAGTTACAAGGAGGGCCAGAACACCTCTGATGACTGAAGGCTACTTGAGTCATCCACTTCAGAAGAATGACCAGTAATTAAACAAGAATCTGTAAAGCTGTTAAGTGCAAGTATCAATTTCAACCTATGGTGCTGAAGGGAGAGAAGTTTCTCATGTACTGAAACCACTGATATATCTTAGAGTGGAGTCGCCTGCAAAATAACCTCTCACCTAAGAAAATTCTTCTCCTTAGGAAGCCAAACAAAAACAATCTAAAATATTTATTGCCATAAATTCCATCCCTGTTCCATAAGCTGCTTAAGAGACATGACATCATGTTAACTACCTAGACCTGTCTGGTTGATAACAGTCCCAGATTTCAGTCTGAAGACTAAACTGCAGGAAGGAGCATTACAGGGTGCAAATCCACAGGTCATCACAGATGCTGAACACAAATCTGACTCGCCAAAGCCAGAGCTGACACTCCAGCAAATCTGGGAGGTCTGGCAGTGGCAGAGGCTGACAGCACAAAAACAAGTCTTGCAATATTTTTGTCTTCTGTTCAGTCTCCTTCCTAAAGGAAGGCTTTCCTTTAAGTGGACCAGACTTCATTACTCCATCCTCCAGCCCCTGCATTCACAGTTCTGCTTTCATGTGGCACAAATTCTACTTGTTTCCTGATCACATTTCCCAATGCACTAGTGAAATAATTAGCGAAGCCCATGCCCCAGTGAGACATTACTGTCTGTTTTATATCACTTCACGTAGCAAGCTCCATCTCCCTTTGCTCCCTGGTTTCTTCTTCCACATTGCTAGACCTGAGACATAGGATCCTAATCCTTTAGTGCTTTACAGAAGTCCTTCCATAGAGTTCATTTCTAGAAGTTGAACCTAACGAAGTTCAACAAAGGCAAATGTTTGGTCCTGCATGTGGGGAGGAATAACCCACTGCATCAGTACAAGCGAGGGGTTGACCTTCCAGAAAGCAGGTCCATGGAGAAGGACCTTGGAGTCCTGGTGGACAAGCTCACCATGAGCCACCAACGGGCCCTTGTGGCCAGGAAGGCCAATGGTATCCTGAGGTGCATTAAGGAAAGTGTGGCCAGTAGGTCAAGAGCAGTTGACTACATCAGTGGATAAGGGATGACCTGTGGACATGATCTATCTGGACTTCTGCAAGGTCTTTGACACAGTCCCCCACAACATCCTACTCACCAAGTTGGAGAGAGACAGATTTGATGGGTGGACCACCTCTCCTATGAGGACAGGCTGAAGGATCTGGGATTGTTCAGCCTGGAGAAGAGAAGGATCTGGGGAGACCCAACAGCCACCTTCCAGTGCCTGAAGGGAGCTGATAAAAAGCCTGCAGAGGGCCTGGGTTACAAAGGCCTGGAGTGAAAGGACGAGGGGTAATGGGTTTTAATTAGAAAGGAGGGGATTTAGATGAGAAATAAGGATCAAGTTCTTTACCATGAGAGTGGTGGAGCACTGGAACAGGCTGCCCAGGGAGGTGGTTGAGGCCTCATCCCTGGAGACATTCAAGGTGGGGCTGACAGAGCTCTGAGCACCCTGCTCT